>LUCH01019002.1:0-10348 GCA_013368495.1 Paragonimus heterotremus | reverse complement strand
CTATGCTGATTGTAAGCTTCCGAAGTCCTGTTTAACTTGCGTTGCATTCGGATATAACGTTTCCCATAGATAAGATTTTTCGTATGTCTAGGTGTATAACTAACCAATAAACGCGTCTGCACAGCTTTAATTAGGAAGTACTGTGGTGTTTCGTGTGCAATGCAATGCAGGCGCAACGGGGTCGAAAACTACAAATTCAATAACATCTCCGAAAACACGCAAACTTGAGCGTTTCTCCTAGACGGGGGATGTGTATCCCACCACGAAAGTTCCGATGGAAGCATTTCCAGAACGTAAAATCGATTAGGAAAGCCAAAATGATGTTGTTGTGGGAAAAAATGGGTGCGCATTTGTCTCAACAACAATGCGAATGTCGACAATTTTTGGGTATAGTTGATTTTCCTCATTGCAACACAACCACCATACTCGATAAAATCCATATATTTGTCCTGTGATATACATTTTACTTTTTCACGAAAAGTTTGAAAAATCTGTTTGCCCTCGTTTCGGCCTTGAAGCACCATACCGGCGAACTACACGATGGCGGTTGAATAGATACAGAAATATTACTCCATGACAGCGATCCACAGTAGCTATTCACGAAAGTGGCATAGCATTAATAACATTCACGCACAAATGTCTTAGTTTCTCTCATTAAATGTCTTCGCACACTGGCCAGGTGGGCTCCTGTTCTTATGTTTTTCGACCATTCTCCCCACTGGTATACTTCAGATATAAAAACCAAGTATCTTTGTCGCGTCGATGCGTTGCATTCTGCTCTTCTACCTCCGTTTTTAACAGAGGTAAACCTATTAGAGTAACAAACATCGTTGGAAATGTAAATAACCGGTGCTCGAAGTTTTAAATCCCCAAAAGTTAGACAACTTACTTGACTACAGTTCACGCGTTAAGGTAAGCCAGTCGGTTAGCCTGTCTCAAAAGAAAATATTAGATTGGAGTGAGGCTCTAAGTGTTACTCACCAATGACGTATCTGCCTGTTTGGATCAGAACACAGATCCTGACCATTCTGATTAAGATAGGAGCAGGTTAACCACAAATCAGTTAACTTTACAAACAGCTGAGTTGTCGTAGTCGAACGCCGAGCCTCGAATTATGCGAATAATGATCCGCTCATCCGAACAACTCGACAGAATAAACAACCTCAAACACATTCATTACAGTCGACCACCCTGTGTACAAAATGACTGATTGAAGCAGCTGACCTTATTGAACCAACTAAGCAGTGTAGATCGGCTAATAATAAGTGACAATCTTATCTGAAATTAACGTTCACAGGAAAGGAAAAGGGAGAAGAAGCGCGCGGCGAACTAACGTCCGACAGGCGGCGTTCTAGACTGCGTCGGTCGAAAAGCGCATTAAACCTCTGAGTAGTTTACAAGATAACTGAAAAGCCGTCTAGAAAATTTGGATGATGAATGGACGTAGCAAAAACAGTGCAAGCATCCGCTGAGTGCAGTACGTAGGACAACTTTACAAATGAGGTGATATCAACCATAGATCCAGCGTGCTTTATCTGAAAAGCATGTGTATGGAGCAGGCAGGTGAAAATGTATAGTTACCGGGAGCCCTCAGTGAGGCCCCATGAATATCAACCATCGCACACCACAGAAAAAAGCAACTACAAAAAGGTCTCTAATATCTTACATGTCAGGTGACAACCAATATCCTGCAGTTCGGAGGTCACAACTTCACTTAAACTCGTTTACACAACCCCAAATTCAGTTAGAAACTGGTTTCTTGCGGGAAGGAAAGTGTAGAATAGAAGAGGTACCGCGCACAGATACGTGCTTGTGGATTTCGGAACTTGTTGAGCCTTTGGCAACTTCTGATACCAAGCAGGCGCCAGACAGCAGTTCATCTTCTTTGGTCGTAAGTGGGGAAAGGATAGGTGTGTTACGTTGGTGCGTGTTGATTACGCCAATCGGCAATCAAGCACCGCGAAAGCAAAACGCCGCTGTGACCTGGCAGGGTGATTTGAGTAAAATCTACATCCACCCATTGTGTGCATTGGAGAAAAGAGTAACAACAGCTGTTTAAATGGGCGCAGAAGTTGTTAACAGTGGCAACAATGATGAATGTGAGAAAGTTCAAAAGTAGCGTGCAATTAATGAATAGCAGCTAGATTTGATAAAACGTGGCCACATTACATGTACGCGTACGACGACGAATAAGTCGATGACACATGAGTACACGCGGTTGACGGCGTCAGTATCTGTACTGGCCTCTCACCGTGACCGAAGAAAACGGGCGCATGTGCGCAACTTTCATCACAGGTTGCTTCCGCTGAACGAATTGCTGGCACCCTCACACACGACGTATCCGGCATAAACCAGGTGGAATAGAACCGAGATGTATGTGAGTAAAGTCCTTTGAGGTCCACCCGGCCAACGCCGCCTAGTCAGATGGCAGGCTAGTAGAAAGCTGAAACTCATAGGTCTAAGAAACAAAAAACAGATACCCAAAATGATCTCGAATAAGATTCAAGCTGGGAGGGAAGATGTGCAAAATATGAAGCAAAACCCACTTCAATAGAGGGTGTAAAATTATGCAGACCAAAATGACTAAGAATGAAAGACGAATATTTAAATTGAAATCAAGAAATAAACGAAGCCTTCAGCACATAGCACATCAAGGAAGCAGAAGAGCAAAGGTAAAATGTCACTACGACTCAGGTTTCTTAAAACGAGTGCTGGTCGTTGGTTTATACGACCGGAAAATAGGCATAGGTGCAACTAACGTACCCGTCGTCTTCAAGTTTCAGGTGTGTCGTGAATACGTTGATGACCCAACAATTCTAAACAGACGGCGCGTTTTCAGTCGGCTTTGTTACAACGCCATAGCTGAAGTTGTTTGAAAGCTAGTGTGCACCACCAGTGGGACTTGTAACTGAGCGTTGTGAGCGGAAACTATAGTGCACCATTAACAAACCAGTGTCTGTGAGGGTAAACCTATTAAAGTTTACAAACGAAATAATCCAACTTGAGCTGTATGAAGCTCGATTTTGCCGTACCGAAAACAAACAGCATAAAAACGCCAAAGACACGCGCCACGAAATACCGAAGCAGATCGTGGTTTTTTGGCCTCGTGCTCTCATAATCGCGACTTGTTGTTTCTGCAGTAACTGCGCCCCAAACATAAATAATCTGATTACGACAGCGGACGCAACCATGAGAGTGCAATGGTGAGTTCAGTTGGTAGGCCAACACTGTTTCGTAAAACGCATGCTGCGCTTTAACCTCGGCCGTCTAGGTCAGTGCACACAATTATTGACGTCAACCCAAGACATAACGCCAAACTCGAAACCTGTTGTCTCGTGTGCTCCAGTGGTGTGAGTAAACATCACCTAAACTTTCTCCGCCCCATCCCAACCATTTTCGGCTACATTCGTTGATCTTGTAGCTTGGGTTAAATGATACTGGTTCACGAAGAGGCAGAGTACTAAGTACATGTGCTCACCTCTAAGTAATCTTTTTTATGTACGAGGCAGTTTTGTACCCGCCGGTGGTATGCGTCGCAGAAATGAGGTACACTGGTCGAAAGAAAATCTACGCAGGTTTCCGGACAAACCATTCACCAAGTCCGGAGGGCAAAGTTTGATGAGAGACCGACCATGAACATTTTTGGAACATTTTTTAAGTGTAAGTGACGGCTACAAAACAGTGTCCTTTTTCTGCACAGAATAGCGGTTAAGAGTTGTTTGGTCACCTGTGGCTGTACAGAGCAGATGAACGAAAAATTCGTTGTATTGGCAGATAAGGTTGAAATTAGTGGGCATGACACTATGTTTGCCCACTTCCGAGGGCATATAAGAAGTGGTAGTCCTGAATAACTGCATTTCTACCGGCTCAAACTATGTTGCATTTTGCGGTTAACTTCCCTCAGGTCAGTCTGAATAAACAAAATCTGGAAGCATAGCACTTCAATATATGGAGAATCGGTTTCTCTCCGTGTTGCAGAGCATGTTACAGAGCAATGTGTCAAGGCGAGTCAGGGCTTACGATCTTGAAGCAGTCAGCATAGTGATACGGAACAGTCCATAAGACTGTACTCGCAGTTGGCGCAGAATCGCGGCGACAAGTTTCGATGGAATGGAGTTCCACCATGGGACATCAACAGAGAAGACGGATTTCTGTTAAAGAATTGCTCAACGTGGTAGGTTTCCGTTTCCGAGATTAAGTTAACCATCACTTTCAGGTGCATCATTCTTGCGGCGGCGTTGTCTGTTGAGCTCACAAGTGCAACCTGGGTTGCACCATGCCTTATGCCACGAGGTGATAATTAGCAAGTTCAAAACTGTCCGTTGAGCCAATTATGGCTACCTAGGTTCTGATTGAATTAGCCGCACTTTTTCGGAAAGAACGCTTGTTGAATAGCTGTGAACAGAATGCACGGTTCCGGCACCCATCTACACTCAGATCACCCAGGTTTTGCGCTGAATGATACTTCGTTACTCAAAACCGCACCTGTTGTTGCCACTTACTTGTGGCAACTTCCACTGGGATGAAGATGGCGTAATGGCAGACCACGACAGCCTGTACCCAAGATATGAAACGATACAGCCACAATAATATTCGTGCATACCATCGACACAATGCATTTACCAACTGGCCAGGTTGTTTCGCAAAGCATACTGCGGGAAGACGGAGAATACTTCTAGGGACTCAGTTACAATATTACGGGGGTTGCACGAACCACGATCTACAGTAGAGCCTGAAAGCGCCGGTAAAACCGGCTAAGTTTCGGTTGTCCTAAAAGGGCAGTCGAGCATTCACCATCTGTTTTCATGATCCAGCTTAAGTTGGCCCAATGTCAACATCAGGGGCCTGCACTTACTAAGCTGGGGCTCGTGTGAGAAATTGGCCGCAGTTTACGACACTGCTGTTAGTGATATCATCCCATCACCATATCTTCCAGTATGAGCGTTCTCCCATGTTGATGATTTCGCGTGCTGCTTTTATCACGCAGTCTCAGAAGATACAGCTAGGTTGGTACACCTTGGTTTACTTTCCTAAATACACTTTTACTGGTGGTCACAAGCATCTCCAACTCTGATAGGTTACCTACTTTAGAAATTTGTCAATCCGTCCCTCAGTCAGGAATGAGTTTCTTCCGACCAACACGAGTCACCGGCGTACAGACGATAACGGAGGCATACAGCCAAATGCGAGTCGTTCATTGTCGACGTCGTGTGCTAATTCTGTCCCTGCGCAGAAGCCTAGATGACGTGCTCAGGCGTTTCAACGGGTATGCGGTTGCTCCTGCATCTAGTGTTTACACCGTGCAGGTAATGTTTGAAGTGGACTACTGAACGGCTGGGTTCATCTATTGGGCATTAAACTACTAAGTTCAGTCAGTCAGGTGATGTACTGACGTCTTGGTTAGTCCGTCGGGTCTGTCTATACTTCTTCCTTCGCAATGCCGCTGACATCACTTGCACCTGCAGTCCTATTAATTCGCATGCGTGCCGTCATTTTAACTCTCGTGTGGATCACTGTTCCGTCAAAAGACCGATTCACCATTGTTAAACACGATGAACTGTCTTGGCCGGTCGCCATAGCGACGGGCGTGACGGGCGCACCTTAGACGGACATACTTAACCAAATAAATTCTTATCACAGAAGGAGCACGATCGACAGCGTGCTGTCTTCAGTGACCAGTCATCCACAGTCCCCGGCGTGAGGATCAACCGGGGCAACCAGGGGTATTAGACACACAAAATGTTATCAACAACACGACCATCAGTGTACGAAAGATGAAATAAGTAGCAACATGATATGGCCACTTCATAAATACGAATGTGACGGCGGATGAAGCTGATTAGGCTGGAAGTTTTCAGCAGGGACAAGTAAGGGAAGTAATCAGAGGTATGCCGCAGGCAGTAGGTACATAAAATTAATCAAGGTAATCTGCAAGGTTCCGACAAACCAATGGGGTCAATCCAACAACTTTGTCTGGCAACCGTTGAGGCGATTATGATTCGATTACCTTCGTATAAAGAAAGTCAGTTCAGGCACTCACCCCCTCATGGCCAGCGATAAATCCATTCTGGCATCCTAGCCGCCAAACACAACATAAGTTGCCTGCGGACCATCCAATTAAAAGTCACAGCCTATATATCACCAAAGTATGCGGAGAATATGCATACAGTATTTGGCCTATAGGTGTACAGTGACTTGGTGATACAGTCTGAAAAACATTCGTTCGTCACGTTATCTTGCAGACGAAGAGCACTAGATGTGTGGCCCAAGTCTACGCTCGATGTTTGCGGCCGATTAAAGAAGCGATACATTCAGTGATCAATAACGTGCCAAGGTAGACGTAATTCAGTCCTCACGCGATCAGACCAATGTTTGCTCGATTTCAGCAAGTGTTGTGGTGGACAGGTGGGCGTGTGATAGATCCTCGTCCGCTAACAATTTAAAACACCTTTCCTGATAAGCAGTCGGGGCGTAGTCCCAACAGGCATGGAACTAAAGAACGCAGGAGGGTTTGGAAACAAACCGCATATTTACAGAAATGTGTAGGGACTAACCCTACACAAAAGTATAATTGCTGACAGTCAGTTCAAGATGCAGTCACTGAATAGCTCACTACAGGCACTCCCGACCTGTGTGGAACGGGGGCACCGAAAAGACCAGGCGCGCACCAAAAGTGTCCTGTTTAGTTGAACCAGTTCAAACAAGTGGTGGTCAATTCGCACAGGGACAACTGACGTAGACTGCCTATAAGAAATAAGCGAAATGTGAAAGTATATAAGATATCTTATTGAACTACTCCTAGAGCTTTAGAAGGATGAAAACGCTCGATGAAAATGAAAAACGGTTAAGCGCAATACCCTTTGAAAGCCTTTGGCCATCTGACCGCTTGCCCTGAGCGAGTACGGAGAAGATCAGAAAGATTTTTCGAGTTGGACTGAGAAGGTACGGGGTGTTCGTTACATATGGGCCGGGTGGACTGCGAATCATACAGTGTAGGATCGACCTCAGAAACCATGGGAGGATCTAGATGTGGTACGACGTCAGTAACTACAAATCTATCAGGGCTCACTGTATCGTGGGGTCCGTTGCGATTGACCACAAAGAAATGGGGAATCGCTCAATCACACTTCATGGTCCGGAATATGGTTTTTGGAGAGGGACTCCAGCGACGTCGACATGAAGAAAAACAAAAACACAAAAGTGCAGATTTGAGCGCTTTTGTTCCTGTTTGGTGTTCAACCTGATAGGCTGGGGCTGGATTTTTGCAATGGATGATTTCAACTGTTGCTCGGAGGCGGTAGCGTCAAAAATAATTTGGCCGGCGTTCGACTTGTAGAACGGTTCACCAAAGAGGCGTGCTGTCGTATCATAAGCTAATTCTGCGGTCGTGCGATCAAATTTTTTTTTAACAGTCGATCGAATTCCGAGCACGACAGGGGGTAAGTGATTGGTCCAGCACCGGGGGCCTAGTTATGCTTGTAAATCGGTCTTCAATTAAGAATGGAAGCGTTCGATTAGGCCATTTGCCGCCGAGCGGTATGCAGGGGTTGTGCTGCGGTTGACTCTGAGTAACCGCTTGAATACTTCGAACAGCGCTGATTGGAATTGTATGCCCCTACCAGCGGTTACACTAGCCGGAACACCATAGTTTGAGAACCACTTGCCCATGAGCGCTCGGGTAACTGTTTCAACATTCATGTTGTGAAGAGGTATTGTCACTGGTCATCTAGTGTAGCAGTCAACACACGTTAAGACATACCGATGACCTTTTGAATGCGGCAACCCTCTGATTACGTCAACGTGGAAATGACGGAAACATGCATCGGGACCAGCACATACACTGGGGACTCTGATGTTGTTCCAGCAGACTTTGCTGCGTCGACAATCAGGGCAAGTTTTCGCCCATCCTCTTATGTCCCTATGTGTGTTCGGTCATACGGATCGGTGAGAAATTAGCTTAACGACGGCAAGAATGGTGAGATGGGATGTGCGATGGAGACTGTTGTTAACAGAGCGTCTGAAGTTTACCAGCACAAGTGGGCGAGAGCTGAAAGTCTTGGTATCACGAATGATTGTGTTTTATGGTTGACTAGCGGCAACTCCCGAAGTGTAAGGGAAGAAGGAGTGCGAGACAGTTGCAACTCCAAATCGTTGTCTTGTTCTCGAGCAAATTCATTCCAATCAACGGTGCCATTTGGGTGTGGGCCATTCAAAGTAAATCTGGACAGGTCGACTGTGGCGGTGTTTTTATCTGCCGCGATGTGTTGTATGTCCTTTATAAACTGGGATATGCAGCCCAACTGTTGAGCTGCTGTTGCAGAATAACGGTCAGGCTTGGAGTTGAAAGAATAAATAAGCGGTTTGTGATGCCTTAGAACAGTAAAACATCTGCCCTCCATCACATAACGAAATTGTTTACTGGCAAGAATGATAGCAAGTAACTCGCGACCGAAGATACTGTAGCGCGTTTGAAGCTTACGAGATAAAAACAACAAAGGTTGCGCTTGTTCGTTGACGGTCTGCTGCAGAACTGTTTTGACATCTGACTGGGGTGCATCAGTCAGTAAAATGGGATCCAAATTTCGTCTATATGCATGCATGCCAGGGTCTTCACTTGCGATAACGCGTCTTTGGCTGTTAGAAATGCAACGTTAACCAGAGGCGGTAAAACAAAATGCATGAGGTTATCATTTAACAAATCTGCTAGAGGTTTCAACAACTTAAAACAGTGCAAGATAAAACGACAACGGTAGGTAACAATACCTAGAAACCAATGTAAGCTTTCCTGGGATTATGATGGTGAATAATCTTTGGAAGCTGCAGTTTTCTCTGGTAGAGGTCAAATGAAGTATCAAGTGCTTCGGTGCCCCCAAAAGTCCATGGATTCTATCCCCAAAACCGCATCTTATCGGGTTTAGAATTATGCCATAGTGATCGAGACGTTCAAAAACTTCACGGTTATATAACATGTGTTGATGAGCTCTGCCGTCGATATAATAATAATAGTAATAATAGCAATAATAATAATGGTGTATCTCTCAACGCATCTGTGAGAAACACGCTCGGATAAGCGTGATCAGTATACGCATTGTAACGTGAAACGCACACAGTACACTTATTTGTTAATTGTACGATACACCAGTTATGAAAATAAAGAAACAAAACAAACATAATGAGAGAGGAAAATTCCAGGTTATGTGGAAGCATTTGGCTCGCATGCTTCTAAAAAGTTAGTTATCAACATTTTTTCGAAGTTCGATAAAAATGTCCAGTAGTAACTTAGTTTCTCACTTCACAAGGTTGACATTGGCCTTATGGTCAAGGTCATGCCAGAAAAGCTTTTTCAGAATGGAGAAAATGGACAGTCGAATAATTTCGCCATTATCTGATGCAGACGGTTTCGGAAAAATATGCAGAAACTTTGTCAGGATGAAGGAAGATGGAAGGATCCAAATTTTTGTGGAGGAATAGACGATCTTCTGGACTGAACTTCGTTATTTCTTCAAAATCGACGGAATTGTCCAACCCGTACGGAATTTCAATTGTTTTTATGTTATGAAATATTGTCTTGCATTAGAATTTATCGTGGAATTAGGAATGCAAAGCAAAATTACGTGATAAGCAGGAGAACGTAACATGGTCATGTGAATTCAGCGATTCAGCGATTGATAAACGGGTTCGAGGCGGAGGCTCAAAGGTCCCGAATCCAGTCGGCCTTTCATGTTTAGTGTCAAGCTAGCGTCTGCTGATCTGCAAGACAATAATTGAAAACAGAGTGTAATACCGCTCTTGGGAATTACAGTAAATATCACAAAACAAACTGAGGTTGCTTGCATAAAAGCATTTTTGGAAAATGACAGTCAAGTAGTGATTGAAAGCGACCGTTAGAAGCACCACGGACGACCTCAGCAGAAAGACTGTTCCGGGAGTTAACAACCCATTAAGGAAAAACCTGCTGCCTGAGAAAGTTCCAAGGATGAAGCTTGAAAAGCTTCCTGTAATGCTCTTGCCGGCCGTCATCACTCGCTACAGTGAAGAACTGATCCACGAGGCTCACCCTAGAGAAGAGGTGTGTGAAAATTAAATCACTGCAGAGCCGTCGAAACTCAAGTGGACATAGATCAAGAACTTCAAGGCGAGACTCGTACGCGACATTTCTCAGGCCTGTGACTAGTTTGGTAGTAATGCGCTGGACATGTACAACAGCTAATATGTCTTTCTTCAGGCCGGCAGTGGCGTGTGTTTCGAAAAAGGCCAGTTATTATTGCGTGCAGGTATATTTTACGTTTATATCAAATACCTGTTCAAATTAGCTCACTATTTGCTCCCTTCTGTTATTGTTGATTGC
>LUCH01019001.1:0-10689 GCA_013368495.1 Paragonimus heterotremus | reverse complement strand
CGTACGCACTAAAGTCTCATCTACTATTCCATTCCTCAAGGTCATTTAACCCTGACATTTTCGAGCGTGATTTAACGCACCCATTCGTTCCATGCACTTTTTGTTTGGCACGCCTCTGAGTGTCGCTGAGTGGACTTTAACCCATCTGGCGCCTCTTTTCTTTCTTCCCTTGGTTGTTGCCGTTGGTCTCGGATTAAGCTAGAGCTGACTATTTGTCATTCTTCCAAACGTTGCTGGAAATATACGGTTTGCTCCCGAGCCCCGCTGCGTTCTTTAGTTTAGTACTTGTTGGGGCTACGTCCCAGTTGCTCTTCAGGAAATGCGCTTTAATTTTTGGTGGAGGAGGGTTCAGCGCACACCCACCTGTCCACTATAATGGACATGGAGAACATCCTCGATCAAGTCTACGACAGGACTACGCAAGCGATTTCTTGGATGTCAGAGATTGAATGATGCGGAGAAACAGTACTGGAATCACCGTCAGCAATCACGGTATACTCAGATTGATAGACAGGATCAAATTCAGATCTGTTGTTACGACAACATCCATCAGATTTCCGGACGACAGGACAAAAGCTTCCTGGTTATGATAAAAGTAGAACAGCTAAAGAGAGACAATCAGCTAAGTTAAACAGTTCAACGCAGATTCTCTACAAATGGTGATAAAGAAAGGCTGAGAATCATAACGAAGATGCAGACGAAGGAAACAGTTTTGCCACCACATCAAGTAGATCTCGGTCATTTTATCGTCACAACGTATCCGGGTATAACGCCAACCAACTAAGTTTGCCTTATAAGTCAACAATCGCGGTGGCCAACACAACCTCGGACGGTAACTTGTTTTAATTGTTCACAACTCTATGTGAGGAATGTTGGTCCGGATTTGTATCGCAGCTCTTCCCTTCACAATCTGTAACTCTTGCCTTCAAAGCGATGACTTTTCGCCGCGAACAGACAGCCGCTCTCCCGCCTAAGTCAGAATCTTGAAGTCTTACATGAGATCTCCTCTCTTCTGTCTTCTTTCTAAAGGAAGGGGATTAAGATGTTTAAGCTGCCGGAATAGTCTATCCCTCGAAGTTTTTCGAAAAACTTCGATAACCTACGTTGCACTCTCTATAGGAGCTTAGAACCCTTGGCCACGTAATGACACCAGGCCTACACACAACATTTTAAATGTGATCTTATATAAGCCTCAAAAAAGGCGCAAAGCTGCTGGGTTTCCTTAAGGCTACTGTTCTCTTCAGTTGGCGCGGCGCTTGATTTACTTTACGGGGTGCGAATATATACTGAGTTGACGCAGTGAAGCCCCCAGTGACGTGAATTCCCTGGTCTCGCCTCTCAACAGGTTTCTAAATGTGCACGTTTCCCAGAACCTCCTACTCATATAAGAGGGTCTTTGGTCTCGATCCCGGTAATTTATCTACATTTCGAAGCACTTGGCGGGAGTTCTCGGTCAACTGACCACTGTTGAACTTCTTCGAGTTCTCGTTGCACCAAAGGCTCGCCCGGTCATCCCATGAGTTTCACATCATCCGCTAACATGCAGATCCCCTTCGCCAAATCATTTATGTGCACCAAGAGCAGCAGGGGACACAAAACTGAGTCTTATGGAACACCACTGGTGGCATGTGCAGCGTATAACTTGGAGCCCTTCACTTGCACATAGAGGCTCTTGCTATGCAAGAACGCCTTCACTCGTGCTAAACCCAATGTTAACATTAAAAGTCTGTGATTTACAGATTCGAAGGTCCTTCTAAGGTCCAAATATCAGACCTCAACAAAATCTCCCTTTTCAAGCCGTAGAGTAATCTCATCTGATGAAGCCAGTAGGTTAGAAAGTCCAGATCTTTAGCAAAGCCGTGTAGCTGAACCGCCACCAGTCTATACTTCATGACGTGTTGTGCCGTCTTGTCCCCTAAGATCCATTTAAAAGCTTTCAAGGCAGCTGACGCGAGGCTGAAAGGCCCGCCCATTTGTGTATTTACATCCCTTAGGTCAATTGCACCCATACTCTGTTGGCAACATCCCCGAAGTTATCCAGGCAATTTTTAAAACTTATCGAGGTAAAGTTACCCGGTAATTTTGGGGATAATGACCCGAACTCACCGCAAAACTACCCATCGGGTAACTTACCCCGAAAATTACCCAGTTTATATTTTTCACGTTATTCTAACGGTTTCTACGAAAAGGCCGACAAAACGTTTCGGTAAACCTCACTCATTGCATTGGGTACACATTCCTTTACGGTAAAGTTGCAGAAAACTTTAAGTTGTCGTACATGGCTCTCAAAATACAAGTTTCTTGGGTGCCTTCTGTATTCCGTATTCCCGTTACGCCTTCTTAGATAGACCACAGACGACGACATCATTAAAAAACAGTTTCGGCTTTCACGGCAAACGCCTTCAAAGCTTCTTAGTGCCCTAACTTGATTTTAAAAAGAAACCCACGAAAGTGAAGCAATCTTTTCCTTTGCACACATCGTTTATTGGACAAGCCCACATATTTCGCCACTACACTTTTCCACAAGAACCAGTCACATTCAATTCACTACCAACCAAGAATGATAGAATCCACGGAAAGTCGGGTGAGAAAGGAACAGAATGAAAAATCAGTTACAAGATGAGGTTACAAGGGTTAATAAAATAAGCGATATTTCTCTCTAAATAATCGAGATGGACCGAAGGCAAAACACAACTATTTCTGGTCGTTCCTCCTAGGGTTTCCAATTATGCAACGGTCATTTGTTAGTGCTTGTCGCGTTATTGAATCACTCCCTGTTGAGCTTGTACAAAATTCAATCGCCCTAAAAAGCGCCTTGCTGGTAAGTGTTACTTGTAATAGCATGTAGTGTGTCGCCATCTTGTTTGACCACACACTTCCTTCCGCTTCCTTTCAGGTCCTCGAACAGGCGGACTGGCCGCGTCTATGCACAGGGCTGAGGAAGATGGCCAACCAGAGCCCGAGGTCAGCGGTCAATGAGCATAAGGCGACTCCTGATTGGTGGTTTGTTTCCGGACCTTGGGGTCCCATATATATACGGACAAGGACATGGTGTAGGACTGAATCTCGTTCGGTATCTGAGTTGTGTTAATACACGTTTTTCCGTTGCCTCGTGACTTTTCCCTTTTTGTGTGAGGTAGACCCTATTGTGCTTCGATTACGTACGTTGAACATTGTGTGTTTTGTCATTCGTGACTGACTCGTTGGAATACTACATACTGTGACTTGGTTACATAATTGGGGAGTGCGTGTGAGCGTTTGTGCATGTTAAGTTCCTGACTTCTAAAGAGGAGCTGTCGGTGTAATTATCAACGCAGTCGTTCCACAGAGCCATGGCCAGAGGGTGATGTTACGGCAAACGTGTAGTTCGCTGTTATAGTGATTCAAGACCTAATTGGACGAGAAACGGCCGTTCAGGCATGAAAAGAGAGTTCCCAAATCCCAAGTGAAATTAAAATTCATATTTCTGAATAGGTAGATAGACTTCATCGGGTATAATAGTTGTGTCGCAATGAGAAAAATCAGCCATATCTGAAAATTGTTCATATTTACACATTTGTTGAGAAAAATGTTCTGCCTTTTTTTCGATAAAGTAATCGCGTTGGTCTTCGTAGTCCGTTTAGCGTTCTGAAATGCTTCCGTCGGAACTTTCATGATGGAATACATACCTCCGCGCTTCAGAAACGTCTAATTTCGCGTGGTTTGAAAGATTTAAATCTGTAAGTTACGACCGCGTTGTACTCACATTGCACTTTAACCAGATATTAAAGTTAATTTTAATGAAAGCTATGCCACCGCATTTGTGGGTTAGTCACATATCTGAATTATATGCTCAGTCCGTTCCCGCGCTAGTATTTCAGGTACAGAACGGTCGACGAAATGTCATTCCTGAAAACAATTGCTCCCGACGTTATCACATGGTCGTTTCTATCTACCGTCCATGTGAGACCGTGTAAATGGGGTGATATGTCCCACTGTGTCATTAGCAGCCCACCTGCTGTCTAATTTATTGATTTCTGACAATGTTTGAGTGCAACTTGTTACCTGTACACAGCTCACTTCTCACTTATCTGATGGCTGGTAACCCACTTTGATAAGCGTTATTCCTCCAACGATAACACTGTTTCTCATTTTTACCATTTCAGCTACAACGATTCAACCTTTGTATTATAGATACTCGTGATTCTGACGACTGTTGGTCTATGTTTTCGCCGGCTGCAGACTACACTGATGGTTTCCAGTATCTTTTTCCTTCAACATGGAGGCCGGTAAAGGGTCTTGCAAACGTGAAGTATCAACGGGTGGAACAGTATGGCTTTGAGCGGCAGTACGGTCGTCTGACGTTCAACTATCGATAACATCAGCCACGTTGATGGCACCCTGAGTTCTTAAATGGGAAATCGGCGCAAACTGAAAATGGGAAAAGCGGTGAATACTAATAAGTCAGGTTACTGAAAATGTTCGGAACAGAATGTAACACGACTTCTTATCTGTGCTAGGCAATCGTCTCATTTAAGTAGCCTCGTGGCAGCTAAAAATAAGCGGAAACAGTGGAGTTTGTTACCTTGGTCGTTCCGATCGTTGATGAATGTTTTGCTCACTTCATTTGTCGTATTCAACAATTAAAGCATCCCCACTGAGCGCTATCCGGCATCGACTTGTAATCATTGTTAACTTCCTATTTTCACACAAATATCATGCGTCTCCATCCAGCCACATGAAGCGGATACAGCTTGCTACTCCTTTTCGTTCACGCTCTCAAATAGCCATTTACGTTCGCTCCGAGTAAGGATAGATGCGCACGATCCCTTTGTGGTCTTCTAGTGTGATGAATTGCCCTTCATCGCTTTGTCAAACGGTCGCACTCAGGATCATGGCCTGGTTCAATATCAGATATTGGATGTCACCAGGTCCATGTCTGAGGATCCAACGCTGTCGTCCAAATAGCTATCTCAGATGGGGAATGATGGCCACATATGACGGTCGATCGAAGTCGTACACTTTACAAAATAATCATGGAACATTCCAGCAGCCAGAGCGATGCTCGGCAGCAACCAAGTAAACAGTTCCATGTACGATGTTCGCACACATTCTTTTAGACACTTGGCAATCACTGCTCTCCGCCAATTGCTAGTGATGCTTACTGAGCGCTGAATGGGGATACGTGTCTGCCGGATATTATGATCCAGTCGGGCTTATTCGCACTCTGTCAACCGCCAACAAATTACCCACTCTGAACTCAAGTCAAACAGCAACGATCTACTCGGTAGCCCCACGGTGCAGATTTAGTGCCATACTCCGGGCGACTTTCGAGGCCGAACGACGTGTGTCGAATCTACATCTACCGTGGTGTCACTCGCTAACTTAGTTCGCACGGCTTCGCCAGGCCGACTGACCAACTTACCGAAAGAGAGCAAATTATGAGATATGAATAACTCGCGCTGACCAAATCAGACAACCAACAATCCGTCCGGTCGCACTGTTACAGTCTAGATTACACGTTAAACTGCGAGCTCTGACACGTCGTCAGCCCAGAGTAGATTAAGGACACGTGACGGCAATAGCGCATATCTTATTAGCCCCATTACGACTGATGTACACGCTTTCAACGAACGAACATTAACAGTATAGCTGTCACAACTTTATTCGTCAGTAGGTGATTGCAAAATATTCATAAGTGTCCTTCGAAGTTCCCTGTCCTTCCTGGAAATGTATTAAAAAAGAACATTAGTACTAACGTTGATGCCGCAGGGTTTTTATACCGAAGCCCCGTTGGCCTTGTGTATGCACCAGCTTCACCATCGCGTCACGATCACGAGGAGTTAGATTTATGCGGCCGGCCTGTGAAAAATGAAAATATCGGATTTACGGGGGGCAACTCACATGTTATCCGTCATGCCAAGCGTTTGACGAGTAGACCTCTCGAAGTGACGCTAACAGCGCGTGCAGAATAAATTCCCCGTGAAAATGAGGATGTTCGCTCTCCCAGTGGAACCATTGGGGGCAGTGGTCGTATCGAACCCAGTTGTCCATTTTGTGACCTTCGGATGGGGATATGTGCCTTCCACATTCACCGTAAACGTCCGTAGAAAACTCCATGTCGTCGGTTTTCTGGTTGTGGGCCTGCGGCGTCGTTTGAATCGGTCTGGTGCTGGATCCTGGTTGGGGGTTGTCGAGAACTGTCGTAATTTGGTGCAACCACTTCGGGAGTGGTGGACGGGGGATTAAGAAGACTTCGCCGACGGCCGTTAGAAGGATTGGTATCGATGCGTCGGGTTGGTCGATTGAGGTTGAAGAAAGATCAGTTGTGTTGTCCGCCGCATTGATGGCTGTAGTTTGGCCCGGGATTGCAGAAGCTTCCATGTTAACCACGAATATCTGCGTCTCTTCATATACTGAGAAGTAAGGCGGAGTTTGGTCGTGGCCCGAATGCCAGGATAGACGATGTTGTGTAGTGTGTCGAACACACGTCGTCGGAAAGGATTAGGAACCACTGGACGCGGATGTTCAGCGGAGGTATCGCAAAAAGTGGTGCTAGCAAAGGCTGGTCCGTCACATGTGAGGCCGACTGTTGGCAGGAAGCACCGAACTCGGTTTTCGATTCACCTTGGGTAGCTGGGAAATTGTCTGATTTAACATGAACAATGATAACCGAGGCACTCACCATAGAATTCCTTGTTGCTTACCCTCTACTTGATCGCATGCCGAGAAATTCATAGACAATATTTCATGCACGTAAGCGTTTCCGACTGTCTTGCTGAACTTCTTGCCGGTGTCATACGATGCAAACTTGAATGTACTTATTCGTAATTTGAGACTGTGCTGTTGTCATCCGCTTGTTTACAAAGAACGATACTGTCTCAGGTTTAAGTTGCTTACTACCACCTCTCAGATGAAAACTGAATTGTTTGTTTGTAAGGTTTCTGTGTGTTGTGAATACCTCTCAGGAGGTTTCAACAATCTCCTTTAGCAAACCGGCATCATTCACAAATGAGATGTAGGCTTGACGTGTGCCTCCTGAATGTTGTTGTTCTTTAAGATTTCTTCGCAATCGCAACAGGAACGAGTCAGAATCAAACAGCAAACTGTACATCTCTAATTCCGTTGGAAAACAGAAAGGTCAGCGAATCCAACCCACATTGGGCCCGAAGATGGCGATTATTGTCCAAAGATAACGGACACCCAAGAGCGCATGAAAACCACCAGATTGCAAGGGCTGAGTGACCGACTTTTTCCTTGGAAAACAATCTCGTTAATTTCAAGCAAGCGATGCATTTGTCAGTCAACAATCACCGAGAAGTCAGCTAGTACTCTTAGAAATACTACGTTTTCTTCCGTCATCACATTAGCGTTCGCTGTGATATTTCATCTGATAATTCAGTCTCCTTGTTCAGCTGGATCTGAAAACAATTTCTGCCGACGAGACATTTTTCAGCTCGCACACTTCATGCTAGATTGTGTGCAGGAACTTGTAAGCCGTGTACGTCCGCTTCGTCAATCTGTTTGTTTTTATCCGCTTTTTTGTTGCGTACGGTTTAAAATTTATTTACCTTAAGCTTCAGCCTACTGTTTCTTGGAGAACTGGCCTCACGTTAAACAAACAGCTTCGTGGGCAACGCAGGGTAAAGTTCCTGGAGTATCTCTCTAACTATCCCGTATTTGTACAATAATATGTTGTGAAGCGCGATAAACTTCTTGCCCTGGAATTTATAGACAAATCCATAGAGGCTAGCGAACGGACGGATCACGGTACTGGATCCAGATGCTTAAGCCTTCTATGACTTCCTAGGAATGTTCTGTAGAGTACGCATCACTTAGAATGCGCGCATACACAACTCGTTGCCACATCATTTCAGGGGAAACGGTTAATCGTGCTTAACACAATACTTATAGTAATCCATTAGGGTGGCACGCAGTAAACCAATGTCCTTTTCAGTGCTTCTTACAGCACCAGTTATTTCGTACGGAGAACCATAAACCAACGAATTCCGTAGATTAGAACAAACCGTCACACACTTAGTAAGACGCAATTGCCAACTAGTTCTCCACATCCATCATGTTCATACGTACACTCTCATACCACGTTTCATTGAAACCATCCAAATACGGCATGCTGACAGAAAGTTCGAATCCTACGCAAGTTATCGACAAAATGACAATTCACTTCCACCATTGTTAGAGGTCAATAGTTCTGTATACTAAAAACAATCTGTCAACTCCTACGCATGCAAACATTCCTAATGGACGACGTACGTTATGGTAACTTGACCTAGTGTGGCGTTGCAGACATTGGCGCCCAGATGTAGAAGTCTCCTCGAATAACGTACTTATCTGGTGATGGATGTTCACACCCTTGTTGTACGTGACGTGCATGTTCAGTGTCTGAACTACACACTTTCTCGGTTTCCTGAATGAGTCTCGGCATCTCTCCGGTTTCTGGCGAACTGAGCATTATCCGACAATTCGGGTCTCAACGTGAATACCAAAATTATAATACTCCAGTAAGTCAATCACAAGCGACAACACACAATGTTCAACATTCGTAGTCGAAGCACAATAATGTTTACCTCGCACAAATAAAGGAAGTCACAAGTCAATGGGAAACGTGTATCAACACAACATAAACACCGAAGGAGATGCAATTTACCCCGTGTTTTTGTCCATATATATAGGGGGTCCCACGGTCCGGAATAGCCCGCTAATCAGAAGTGGCTTCATGCTTAGTGCCCGCCGACTTCGGGCTATGGTTGATCATCTTCCCCAACTCATTGTGCAGATGTGGCCAACCCGCGTGTTTGAGGGTCTGAAAGGATGCGGGAGGAAGTATATGTGGCAAAACAAAATGGCATTATACTACACGCTGTCAGAGGCGATTAGTTTGAAGCCGCGTTCACGAAATAATGGTCGTATACTGTGACTAAACAAAAATAAGCCGACGGCAACTCAGTTGTGTACATGTGGTCTACGTCCTCAGTTTTCTTTTTCGTAAAGTTACAGATGGTGGAGTCTTAATTGCTTTATCAGTGAAATTGTTCAGTGGCTAACGTAGGACGACCATAAGTCACTCAGTGGACAATCGACTGACTCCATGTGCTACTAAGGGTGGTACTAATAAAGCAAATCTGGCGTAGTAGGTGTTTCAGGATTTTAGGGACGTCGAAGGTTTTCTCACTACACCGGCGATTAGTAGTAGTTTGGTTCACACACCCTTTGGATGATTTATACACCTAGGGTATCTAGTGCCACTCACCTGAGGTTCCGGCGGGAGCGGCGCGGTACTTGAGGAGTCACCAAAGGAAGCGTATCCGGTGTGACACGTTTTTCCACCCGAGGAGTCCGAGATCAATACAGCCGTTGCAACACCTGCTTCCTGTTGCCTGGTCGCCCTTTATCGATTCATGGTTACCTGCTCATACATGGTTGACCTCGCCTCCGTGTGACATGGTTTCCCGTCTGCTCATCCCGTCAACTCTGTGCACCTTGTGGGCCAGTGCGGGTGTTACCCAGTGGTGATAATTCACAAAGCAACAAACTGCCCAGTACTCTATATATTACCACGACCGAGGAACAAGAAAATGTACAGTCAGCAAGCGTCCTGCGTGTAGCGTGCGAAGCGGAAAAGTGGAGAATTTCTACGCTAGCGGAAATGGGGCCTATATTTGGGTTAAACAAACATGCCTCACCAGGAGATGTCAAATGGTGCAACAAAATACCAACAAAAATTATGCCATTCTTAAAGGTCGCTACATAGCTTCCCCGGAAGGTTACTATAGGCAAGTGACAATGAGGCAACCAAAATGTAATGTCCATTGCTAGGTAAATGTCCAGCAGTCAGGAAGCACGGGAGAGTATTCGAGGGAAAGGTGCATAATGTAGTCGGTCGCGGACTAACGGTGCGCTGACTGAGTCCGTTATTTAAATTATTTAGGTTATTTAGTTTTCGGTGCGCATCCAGCGCGGCGGGTTACCCAACCCCAAAAGACTCAAAAGTGAGAGAAAATGGAGAACTAGGTCTACTCAGTGGCGAACAATAGTCCCTAAAAGTTGTTTCTCCATTGCGCCAAGTCTAGATGATCTAAAACTGAACGAACGGTGAAATGCCTGTACTAGGTAGGAAAACAAACTCACTTTGTTGAGGACCCTTTCGGTATCAGTAGTCCGTTGGAGATCTGATACCTTTCAATTCGTTGACCTAATATTGCGAGCCAGTTTTTTAAGATCACGCTTAGGAAGAACCCAGAAAACACTGACGTACACGGCAAACTTCACAGGCTTTTGCAAACGTTTACTGTGTCGGTCCTGCAGCGTAGGGGAAGGTGTGGGGCTGCAGTCAGGTGCGTTTGACTTATGTTTTGACTGGGACGACGGAGCTGCAGGTGTAGGCACGACAGCTGGCTCCTCTTCACTAAACGTGGTTTTACTTCGATCAGTTCAAACGACCTCGCGTTTGCCGTCACACTCGATTTTGAAAGACTTCGTTTCTTCGTAACACGCAAAAATGACCTGTATATGGCGGCCGCAGAGGCTTGCGTGAGCAGTCTCTGCCTATGAAGGCGTGAGGACAGTTAAAGAATTTCTCGGGCAAACGCACGGGTAACGACCGCTATCGTGGTTGCACTGGACGTAGCGCTGCGTGTAAATGGCAGAACGTGAATATCTCCGTTACCTTTTAGTTAAAAAATAATTCAT
>LUCH01018999.1:0-10144 GCA_013368495.1 Paragonimus heterotremus | reverse complement strand
CCTGCCTCAACTGCCGAAGCAACTGAGATGGAGTAAGGTCTCCTGACTGGAAATCGCTAAGGATCCGCTTAAACCGTTTTTCCTCTGACAAGACGACACGTCCCATAAATGCTCTCTTGAGTGCGTCGTAAGAGTTGGTCTCAGGTGGTCTAATCACTAAGTCTCTGACATAAGATGCGACGGACATTGGAAATGCGGTAGCCAAGTATGTGAACTTGGCAGACTGGCTAGTGATGCGGGCCAACCGGAACTGTAGCTCTAACTGCGCTAGCCCGTATTCTAGGTCGTCCGGGACATAATCGGGAACAGGAAAACTCAAAGCGTTCTCCTTCGCATCTACTTCGGTCAGCTCCGACTTGGGGACTGGAATATCTGGCTGCATCATTCAAATATACGCACATGATTTCAAACAAAATGAGCGCTCATTAACTAGTGGAACTAGAGCACGAAATTTGCTGCTATATATAAACGTATGAAAGTATACAAATACGAGGGAAAAAAATTGATCCTGATGTATAGAAAAAGGTTGCAAGAAATAATAGAAAGCAGTAAAAGTATTTAATGGAACGGGCTCACCAGTTTCGCGATGCTAGTTCAGAGGTTCGCACACCTAGGGTTTCCCCAGGCCTATATTTACACGGATCGGAAATCTCAGTGGGAAGACAACGAATCTGCGAACAAACTTTATTTATTTGTTTACTCACCGTTAACAAGCGGACTTCAGCGCAACAAATAACAGCGCTAGGGAAAGGAGCGTGAGAGAACCTTCAACACAACCGCGCGGCAGCCGCCAGAGAGGACGAGTGTCAACGGAAATTCCAGTTGACCCTCAGGATTCAGACAAGTGTTAGTCTGGTTGGGCGGCGTTCCCAACGGCAGTAGCTAAAACACTGTTATCCTGGTGGATGTAGCCTTGTGTCAACATTGACACACGCAATCGACCACCACAACCAGCCACTGCGATTGTGGAAAAACGATTACAGTAAGTCGTTTTTAGCTGACGGTTTGTTAAGACAAACGGATATGAGTCCATTACGCATATTCCGACGATCGCATGTCTTTCGCATGTTACCAAGCTGGTTAACTGGTTTTGTGGTGGAATTATTTTTACCAACTCGACAGCTCATTAATTAAGGGTTTACGGCTTGCAGTCAGTTAATTATTGCGTTCGCAATGCAGCACGGTTGTCGGCAATCGGGTAGACAAATGTCGCGTGGAATAGGTGTCTGATTGCTATCTTGAGCCTATTTAACCCAGACGGTGGTATCTTCCCCGACATTCTTTCCTGAGCCCAAAAACTGGGGCAATCGACCCGTTAATGCCGGTAACCAAAGTGAGTGGGAAGATCGTTACCGTGCCCGCGCAATTTAAGCAACGTGCATGTTCCCCGCTGTATTCAACCTCGCAAAACCGTCGACTCAGAGAGCGCGGTATCGCATATCTTTTGCGATACGTCGGTTTACGGTACTCTGGCTTATCTGTGGTTCTGCACGACAAGCCGGAGTAGGATTCATCACCCTTGTTTTCCAAGTCCAGATTTTCTCTATTAAGAGCCTTCCTGTTCCACGACCGGAACTGGTTGCTGCTACGCTGGTGGTTCATGTTTACGAACCCAACAGAGTGGATATGACGCGATCGTCGGCGCACATGAGCGTGGTTACAGCGGGCGTGATCTCTGTGTCTTGTACTCTGGGTTTTTCGAGTTGGCCTATGCTTCTAACTACTCTGGCCTTGTTGTGCTGATTCACGTCACTTTGGATTTTTCACAAAGCGCCGACAGAATAATGGTACTTCTTATGGAGGTCACCTGTAGTTGAGCGAAATTCGGTCTTCTGAAGAAGATATCCTCCGTCCGGTTGGGAGTGTACCATTCCGAATGAATTATGCTCATTGATGAGGTTGCGGAAATCTGAATAAACAAGTCGGTCGTCAAGCGGAAGTCCGCTTCGTAAGTTAAATCCCACTGTGATTGACGGGATACTGCGTATGGGTGGACGGCTGTTGCCGGTTGACGTGGAGTATCTGCAGAAGTGCCCAGTAACTCTTCCCAAGCGTCATCATGTGACAGACTTCAGTGGCAACCACTATCCTACGCTCAAATGGGTGTTGCGGCGTGTCATATGTCGTTTTGTTAAACAGGTGACGATTTTAGATTAATGATTAATCATCGTAGAAAAACCACAATAGGAATGAAAATGATGGCTCTCTCGCCAAATACAGATAGAAACGGGTTGGCACTCATCTGTCAAAGCTGGTCTGGGTTATTTTGACCAAGTCAGTGTAAAAGAGGGTGGGGTCATGGAGAGGAGGTATGGTTGCGTTCAAGTGTGCCTTCAATCAAGAGCTGTCCACCCCGAGATCACACGTTCCACGAGTACAGTGTCAATCCTCATGGTTTTAATGCGTTCCATTGGGAGAAGCTGTTGCCCTAAAAACGTGTATTTCGACAACGGATCCAACTTCACAGCTGCCGATAAAGAATCCAAGCAACGGACGAGTAGCTTACATCCTGACTCTATCAACAACAAATTACTACAAAGACGCATTCAATAACAGTGTAATCCACCATGCACCAGCCATCGAGGAGGTGCGTGGAAACGACTTGTAGGGTCAGCATGGCGCACCCTCGGGCAAATTTGTGTCGAACAAACCCCTCATTACAAGACCTTGTACAATCTCCTGGTCGAAGTGGAAAGGATATTGAATAACAGACCGTTGGTGTCCATCACATCGGTTGCTCGCGGTGGGCTGGCACTGTCGCCCAATGGTATTTTGCTTCTGTAAGCTAATCATGGAATTTCCCCGGATCAAACGACTACAGCCGCTTAAACAAAGGTAGCAGCAAGTCAGCTATCCGTTTGGACTCTTGGAATCGCTGGATGAAACGGTATCTCCATACCCTACAAGTACGACAGAAGTGAATATGTAAGAAACACCATTTTTAGCCGCTAGATATCGTGTTGGTGGTTTTAAAATCCTAACCAAGAAGCGTATGGCCTTAACCTGCGGACTGTTCTAGTGAATTCGAGGTCCGGCAAAATAAAGCGGGATGTCAGACGTCCTTTCCTTTTTGGGGGAGGAATGTTGTGGGCAGGGGGAGTGCAATCGGCAAGTAGTCCGCATTGAGGGTGCAAGGTGTGAGTCATAGTGAGCGGCTTGTGCCTTAATTTGTTGTTCAATGGTGAGCACTCGGGGTACTTAAAAAGTGGCAATCACGGAGAACGGCTTTCATAAGGGTCACTGTCGCGCTGTAAGCCTGATGTAGCTTGGGTTTGGGGTCTGTTGCTCTAGCAGCTAGTCAAGTTTGGAATGGTTTACTTTCGGGCACACTTTGGTCGGTTCGGATTTCGTGGCCCCGTGTACTGACTTTGGAAGCTCAGCCATATGGAAATCCGACCCAACCCTATCCTCCTAAACGTTTTCCCATGTATATTCTACGTCTCCAAACTGTAATTCATTTCCTGTATACGATTCGTCGATCGTAACTGTTGGGGTTGTCCACTTGTTAAGTTTAATCATTTGTTCAATAGTACCATGGTGTTGTGGACCAATTTGATTCTGAAACCAGTGTCACAATATACCAGGGAGGTTTTCCGTAAACACTATTAAGGCGCAACGGTATTAGATATAGCTTACGCAGAGAGCAAGTGAAAAGTGCTCTGTAAAAAAAAGAAAGCAGTTTTCACATTAGCCTCGCAGGAGGTAAGTGTGACCGCTGTTTTTAATCTCAATAGATGATCTCCTGTTGTCACACTGTTGCTATGTTTCATTTGCGTGACAGACCCCTTTCCAGTTTGGTTGATGGAAGTCGTTGGTTGTTGCCAGGCCCTGATGCAGCCGAAAACCCGTCTTTTTAGTGCGATGAACCCGTGGTTTGTATGCCTGTGCCCATTTGTAATTCTCGTTCGGACAGAATGGGAAGTGTCGAGGATATTTACCAACTTCAGCCATTTGTACCATCCGCCGTAACCTCTGCACCGCCCACGAAGCCACCATATAAGACGTTTATTGGCAGGTTATAGTGTCCGCAAGTCACAGTTTTATCTCATAGCTGACTTTTTACGTTTTGTACATGTCGTCCAGTTTACTTAATCTCTATATTTGTTTGAAAGTATTAACATCACCTTTTGAATTTTAGCGATGACATAAACAAACGGGAGTTATCGCGCACCATCTCTGTTCTTCTTCATTGGTGCGGATTTTTCGGCCGGTAAGGTAGTCTCACGGTGAGATAATTTAGCTTCGTGTATCGGATGATCTATCTACGCTGAACTTTCGTCATTCCACGCTGCGTGTGGATTTATGTATCGGTCGCCTTCCGGACCTATGCAGTGGCATTATCTTTCTCTCGTTTGGTGGTCTGTTCAGTTCAGCGCAGCTTGACTTTTCGGTGAGTCGTTCCATTTCTATTATTGGTCTTCCGTTTTGCTGGTACGAGTACCTTATGTGCTTAACCATTACCGTTACAGCTCTTCTTTTGTGTAATATATTTTGGTCGATTGATCAAGCCACTACAACTTCTACATAACGTTGTAAAAGGTGAATAACTGCGACATCCCATCGGTTGGACTGAACCTATGCAACAAGTGAACCATCTTCTTTTCTGACGCGTGCATCGGGCGCTTGTAAACTACAACACTTTTCTCTCGGGCTACGCTTCCTTTCGCAGACATATTTCACAGTTGTCTTATTATTAAATACCTGTTGGCTTGTACCACCTGTAATTACCTGCATTGATCAAGCATATTCCAACGTGTCTCTCGTAAATGCGTCGAGAATTATACTTTATTAGATGTTGAGGTCGCTGAGGATGCCTTGGCTAACTATTTGCTGGTTACAACACTTATGGCGTTGGTTTGTTATGAAATTTAGATTCCCTTCCGAACTCACTCATACTTCCGACCACTCCTGTCCGTCTTTTCTTCATGTAATGACAAAATCGTTCAGCTGCTTTCACGAAGTCGATTGAGCAGCTCTGTTCCGCACTGTAGTCTGGTCGCATCGACATAGTCTTGCAGCCCGTCATCCAGCGTTGTTTAATATCCCGCGTTAATGTGTCTTCGCCTTGTTGATGCTGCATGGCTCCCTGTGATTCGTTGCTCTGCCCCTCATTCTCTTGATTTAATGTAGCGATAGCGCTGAAGTAGGCTTTCCAAGTGAGTCTGTTAAGTCGGGTATGTTTAGCTATGAAACACATGCAATGTTTACGTTGTTCATGTCTAGAAGGTAACGTGGGCATAATGAATGCCTTTGCGTTTATGACTGAAGAAGTTGCAGTGAAGCCTTTGTGGAAAAACGTACACAATTGTGTATTTCTCCGGTAAGTACGAAATAATCAAACTCAGCATGAGTTCAGGGAGTGATATTCACGTAACGCGATGTGAACTTTCATGTGGCTGTATCATCGCTGGAATGCTTAAAAAGGATACCAGAAGGCCGTTGTTTTCATTTTTGCTCTATCTCGATTATTCCAGTGGCAACGTAATATCAAACACGCCCACAAGACCCATTATTATGGATCATTCCCGAATATTGTACAAGTTCATGGGGCATATTCGGATCGCCCGACATGAACTAGTAAATAACTAACAGTATCAGTGCCCAAAGGGGACACCGTAAGTTCGATATGTTTCATTTTCGCACTGTGTCAATAATTCCTGGGGATAAACTATTTCTAACTCCTCCTTGCAACTTCGTTTTGTATCTGATTTTTCATCCAATCCCTTCGTTCGATTTTCCGTGGACGCTATGCAACAAACTGGGTTGCTGGTGGACGGGCTCTCATTGTTCTGGTGAGCAAATGTTCCGGCATAATACGTGGACGTGCCTAATGAATTAGCATTCGAAAAGACCATTTTTCTTTCATTCGCGGGTTTCCTCTGACGATCTTTTAGGTGGATGTGTTTCGAAAATATTGACTGGGCTCCTGGAGAATGTCAGCATGGATGAGCTGGTTAGTAGTGTATAATTTATTTTCCTTGAGGTGTAATCGTGAGCCATCATTATCCAGGTTCAACGCACACGCCTGTTACGGTGAAACGACGGCGCGGGTAGAGAAGGTAGGGAGGAAAACAGAGAGAGGCAGCTACTTCCAGCCCCAGCAACCCTCAGAATGACTGTGTGGAATGTATCTAATATTTTTTGAAACGCCAGTACACAATTTAGTACCATATTACTTTTTGTAAAACAATCTCACTCCAACGCTGTACGCTTGCAGGAACACTCAAGGGTAAATCGGGCATTCTCATAGAACGGTCGTGACAGGTAATTAACGTTGGGTTAACTCGTCAGTTTCCATGCATGCTAAACATTCCACCAAACGTAAGTGGGTGATGTAAAGGAAGGAAACTTACTGTAAGGTTACATGGAAACCCGAACTGGCCCTCCGGTGAGTGCTCCATGAGGCTGCGGGTAATCCGTAGACTAGGAATATCTCTGCTATCTTTTGTTATGTTTTTTCCGACTTTTGAAATTGCTAAAATTTTGTGGCGTGTTTCAGTTTTCCGAAAACGTAAGCAAGAAATGTGCGGAGGTTCAGTGGCGTAGGCATAAATGGAAAAAGGACGAGGAGTTACATTCTAGGTCAGTTTGGAGAATTGACGATGGAATGTAATATAATCGGTTATAGACGTGGAAAATGAAAATTTGTTAAAACCTGAGTGTACGATCTTCCGCGGAGACGTTGAGCAACGCGTGGCAATAAACCAACGATCCCAAGTGGTCAAAACAAGATTGGTTCACAAAGCCACGGAACTATTGAACAAATGATCTAAGTTAATTAATAAACAACCTCAACAGTTTCGATCGACGGATCGTTTCCGGGAGATAATTACAATATGATGCCAAATAGGCTAAAGATGAGCTATAAGCACATAATATAACGTTCGTACCCAACAGAGTTCTTTCGAGCAGTCAACAGGTTCAAAAACGACAGGGACGAGCTGAGCTCCAAAATGTGATGCACGCACCACTCACGCAAACTACAAATAAGCGACAAGTACCTGTTCGCACAACTGTCAAGTGACGCGATAAAACAAAACATCTAGATCGAGGCCAATTAACGGCTAGAAACAGGGGCGGTAGAATATACAGGGATAAACGTTTTGGGGAAACTGAGTTGGGTCGGATTTTCACACGACTGTAGCCTCGAAATTCCATACACTGAGGATTAAGCCTTTATAAAAATGGAAACGTAAGGTACGCCTATAAGCTTATTACAACGTGGGACACTGCAAAAAACTGGACAAGTTAGTAGTTTTTCCTGGTCACGTTCGTCATGATTTGCCATACTTTTCTGTCATTGTGGTGAACTTTCCCATGGAATCACGACGCACGCTAGGATAGAGACAAGGTGACCTGCTGAACTAACGGCATAGAGGAAAACTTCCCGCTTAAAGGCTTATGACAGTTACAAATCCTCTGGCCATTTGTCCTACATTACGTGCTGCGTCAAGCCGTATATTCATGATTAGAGACTTATAACTGCTCCGTCCATCTCATTTAAGGCTTCCTTAAACACCTCACGTGAATGCTGGTCGTAGACCGTGAGTTACTCAACTGTCGTGCCCAGAAAAATTAGTTTCCTGAAAAAAATCATTTCACTAAGTTGGTATTAGGTGTAGAAATTGAAATCATCCAAATTTGCGTCATGGAATCGCATCCGTTTGTCTTAACTGACCGTCAGTTGAAAACGACTCATCATAAACGTTTTTCCACAGTCGGAATGGCTGCCGTTGTGGTGGTCGATTGCGTGTGTCAGCGTTAACACAAGGATGCTGGGGGTATTTTTATTTATTTTAATTTTACTAACTTGTTGATTAGCTCATTTTCAGCCATTATTTTTTTATTTGTAGATGTATCATATTGCAACTTTCAAGGCGACGTCTGAGAATGGTGAGGTTCGCACTTTCTCACGATTTCATGAGCGTATTCAGAAGTACGTGCAAGAGGTGAGTATATTTACGTTCCTGGGACTAGCCGTAGGCCGAAAACTGCCTTGAAGTACGATAATATAAGGTGACGTGGTTTCCTGAAAAACGCGCTGACTCATTATCGTTGTACGAAGTACAAAATGCGTAGGAGTGTATGCAGGAGTGTGCGACGTGTCTAGCGGGTAACTGATGTTAGTTTTAACGAACCAGTTCTCGCGACACATGTTGCAGATCACGATTTCATGCGGTCCGACGAGATGCGTGTCTGCTTGTGAGCTTTTTCGAATTGGAGCACAACCACCCTCTCAATCGTCTGCTTTATGATTCTCATCCTACGGATCGTGGACTCACCGTCAGTGAATTGAACGAGTACAGGAGTCTGTTCCAGTACAATACACCAACCACCGACATTAAGCAGTAAATAGCGGACATTTAAGAGAAGTTTATCACAACCGCTGACGTTGGAAACATCCGCCGCTAGTTAAAACCTGCAATGTCAAGTAAGTGTGTTACGTAAGATTGATCACTGTATGTTAGAGAACCTTGATAACGTACTGTCGGTGGTTAGTGCGATGGGTGTGGTGCGTACTCTGAGGGATGAAGGCAACAGATATGCGAATATCTGCGTCGCCCAGCGAATGCAGATTGAACTATTCCGATGTTTCCCCCATGCTGTGAATGTGGACGCAACTGACGGGATGAACAGGCATAAGTATGTCATCGTATATTTCCTTATACTTTGGAAGTTGAAAGTTATCTCGGTTCCTCGTAACAGATGGCATGGGACACGGCCGGCCTCTGATGTACGGGTATGTTCGTAGTGAGAAGTATGCTTCACTACGTAGACTTTTCGAAATTTTTCGTGGAATGATGGGCGAGCAGATAGCGGTGAAACAACTGTCATGGATAAGATGGCTGCGCAGATGAGGGCAGCCCATGTAGTGTTCGGCTGCGACATCCTGCTGTGTTACTTTCATGTACGCGATGCCGTACGTAAGCATGTAAGTGGGCAAAATTCGTCCGTTGTATTTGTTGTAAGACAAACTCTTTCCGCAGTTGTTTTCTCTTCCACCGAACGGCGACGGCAAACAATGAGGAACAGTGAGTTTTATTGTCACACTGTTTACCGTGAGTTCATAAGTGACCTGCATGTCATCGGCCGAACGGCTAGGAAGTTACTGAATTATTTGCTGTGTAATTAGCTGTACACCAAGCCGAAGTAGGCCATCCATGTTCAAGGCGATGTTGTCCACTTTGGCAATCGAACGGCTAATAGGCTGGAAAACACGGACGGACGGTTGAAGGAGGGGACGTACTCAAGAGGCCATTCATAAAATTTGGAAAAACAGTGAGAGGCTGTCCTTCACCATGTACTTGAAAAACTGCATGACTGCAACAGCCGCGCTGTTGTTGCTTGCTTGAATGCCATCATTGCTTTTGTCAGTAAGGTAGTGGAGCGTGCTAATGCTGGCTTACCTTTATACAACTTCCCGATGGGTTCAGTTACAAGTGGTATGCAACCGAGGTGGGTGAAAGTGCCTACAACTAGACTGTCATGTGGAAACTGCGGCGATCCGGTACAGGTTTGCGGTTATTGCTGTGATGCCGATCAGCTGATTTTCCACTCTAAATATGTCGAAGAAACGGCGACAAATTTTTTCCAACACAACTGCAAATATGGACAAGTTTTGGGTATAACTGATTTTTCATATTGCAACGCTTCTATTATACTCCGTAACATATGTATATTTGTTCGGTAATACGCGTTTTAATATTTCATGCAAAATTTGAAAATTCTCTTTTCGCCCCCAAATGGCCATTTTCAACTCGCTTCGGCCTTGAAGCACCATGCCGGCGAACTACACAATTGCCGTTATAAATATCGTGTTCTTTCCGGTTGGAATTGTTCTTTAATGTAATTCGTTCAGCAGATCACATTGTTTGGGCAATTATCCGTTTCACAGGATTCGCCTTGAAGGCCGTTCAAAAGGCAAAACGGTCCTTTTGGCGCGAATCCTCGATTTTTAAATAATTTTTCGAAATTTTAAAATCGAAATTCCGGGCAAAGTACCTACAATACATCAATTGTAAATAAGTGTCGTTGATAGAAATTCTGGAATACATCGAATAAGTCACAGAATTATTGGCTTGGTGATGAAAAATTTTCCCTCCATTTTCGCGAAAATATCCCGTTATCGGCGTTATCTAAGTTT
>LUCH01018998.1:0-10518 GCA_013368495.1 Paragonimus heterotremus | reverse complement strand
GGATACCATCAGTTCCAGGATGGATTATGAGCTTAATAGTATCTGATAGTGAACGGATACTTCTAACATCAATCGAAATATTGCACAGAACCTCTGTTGTTTCCGACGTGGTAACGGGTAATACTGTGATCTCCACGCTAAACGCAGGACCGAAATGTGAGTTGAAGAGTTCACATATTTCAACGAGGTCATCGACAACCGTCTTATCCTTGAGAGTGATAACTTTTATAGAAGGGTCTCTCGTGGAATTTCTTCGTCTCGTCAGTTGGATTAGTCTCATGTTCCCATGCTCATTACCAAGCGCAAGCTTCTATTCGTTTGCATAACGAACTTGCGTTCTGTATTCTACGTGTTTAAACATACTGTCCAGTTGTATTACTAGGGAGGAGTCCTGTGTTCTTTTGTGCATCGACTTAAGTGATTTAATTTTGCCAGCCTCTTCTACAGTGAGGATTCTACCTTGTACATATGAGCCAACGCGTTTTAACTTCATGGGAGCCAAAATATAGATACAAAAGTGAAGTGTTTGATAAATTCCTCGGCTGCTACCTTTGGGTATGATGTTAGAATGGACGTATTCCAATTTGGGGATTTTAATAGGGAGAAGAAGGTAGTTCAGTCGGTGTATTTGATCAGACGGTAGAATACAACTCTGGGTTTGATAACTGTATTGAAGCCAAACTGACATTTGACGATATTATAGTTACTTTCTGGAGATTGTTCCGAAACAGATATCCCTACAGGCGAGATACATGAAGAGAATGTGAGATCCAAAATATGTTCCTGTCTGGTGGGCTCAGAAATATGTTGATTCCATCCATTCGGTTGAGTGCATGAAGGAAAATCAGCTCGCTTTGCATGGGCTGCGAATGAGGTCCGTGAGATATTTGCCATTTTAAAATCACCTCACATTAGGTTGTATTCGCAAGGTATGTTTGATACATAACTTATCACCTCTACAAGATCATTTAAGTCACTGTTAGTAGCATTAGGCGGTCGGTAAATGCGTCCAATAAGTAGGTCGCAAGAAGCTGTAGAGGTCGTTAACCACAACGAGTTTTCGATTTTATTAAGACTAGGCTGGTCAGGTGTTACTGCGGAAAATTGCTCCTTCAGGTGAATGATGTACACACCGCCTCTTCCTGTGAGACGATCCCTGCGAAATGTATTATATCATGAGGCTTATTTGCGTGTCTAGATTATCAAGAAAAAACCACGTTTCAGTGAGAAGAATGATGTGAGGATTAAACAGAAAGACAGGAGATCTAACGACGTGCATGTCACTTAGTTTTCACTGACAAAGCGGATTACATGGAGAAAGCAATAGAGCTGCTCAACGACACAACCACCTACCGCCTACTAAATGCTGAACTTATCCCGAAGCTGGCCAGCAAAATCAACACCACACTAAGGAAGCTAGAAGCTACGCATTAGATAAGCAAACGGGAGCGCTGGATAATGCAACCGAATGATGAAACCACTGTTTAATTCTACGGACTACCGAAAATGCACAAGAATGCTGTCCCACTGCGACCGATTTTATCCCTACCGGGGACGACGACTTACAATTTGGCCAGAGACCCATTCAAGCAACTACGATATCTCATCGACGGATCGGAACATCCCATAAGCAATGCTTCGCAAGTCTTGGGCAAGCTGAGATATATCTCGTTTAATGCCACAGCAATACTCACGTCCATGGACCTCGCCGTAGCTAAAGAAAGATGGCGAACGCCGCTAGAATAAAGCCCCCGACCGAACGAGCCATTGAAACCGGAAAGTAAATAGAATCACATGGAACTATGTTTGTCAACATACTTTCAACTCAATGGTCAAATCTACGAACAACTTAAAGGAACCCCAATGGGCTCGCCCATATCCGGATTCATCGCGGAAGCGGTCATGCAAAAGTTAGAGAATACCGTACTACCAATGATCAAACAAAAACTGTGAATAAGATGTGTTGGCGGTACATCTGTAATACTCAGACGCTCAATGATTGAAGATAAACACAAAATGCTCAACAACGTTTTCAACGATATTAAATTTACGATGCAAGTTGAAACCGACAACTAGCTACCGTTCTTGGATGTGAAACTCAGCCACAAACCTGATGAAACACTGGAGACCTCAGTTTACTGAAGGGAAACCCACGCGGACCAATTTCCCAGCTTTCAGAGCAACCGCCCGGTTTGCCACAGAAGGAGCTGAGCCACACTGAAGCGCTGCAAAGCATCGAAGAAAGGAAGAGAACTACTTGTAGCGAGTATTTCTTCGCAACGAATACCCACAAAGTTTCATCAGAGGGGGTTTACTGCAAAAAGAGTAGAATTCGAATTTTACCGAATCATCACCCAGAAGAACTGTGCTACCATACACTAAAACGTTATATGAAATGACGGCAGGGCTCCTGAAACCACATGGTATTGCGCTGGCACACAAACCAACGCCAACGTTACGGAGATTACCATCAAAACCAAAGGAACAACTCTAACCCGCCTACAGAAATAACGTCATTTACAGAATCCAATGCAATAACTGTGAACAACGCTATGTCGGCCAAAGTCAACGCGAATTAGCCATCGAGAAGCACGATCAGTTTTCTTTGATTTCCCTCCACGAGGCTAAAACTGGACACACCTTCTACCTAAATACCGCTGAAGTCCGCATTTGAGCAAACACTAGAGATGCAGGAGAATTTCTCGAATCATGGTATTCATCAACCGGATCAATAAATAAACACATGGAGTCAGACAAAATCTTTGAACCGATGCGAGCCGAGGAGTTGAAGGGGTACAGACACCGTCAAGTCCAAATGGCGGTGAACCCAAACGGAGCAAATTGAACAGATCAAACCAAAGTGGAAACGAGACAATGAATAACCAATCGGATGGAATTTCAGAATGAAGAAGGGGGTCACTCGATCAATTTCCAGGGGCCGACCAATCAGATTCGAGGTCAAAGTTCGACGGCAAAAGGGAACACCCAATCCGACTCAGGGTTAAAGACTTAATAATTGCAGGAAATATCCAACCAGACATCGGGTCAAAGTTCAAATGCAACAAGAGTCGGCCAATGACAGATCAGGTCAAAGGTCAAAAACAACAGAGAGCGATTAGCCAGAATTCGGGTCAAAAGGTCAACTCACTTTATTACATAAGAACAGGCGTCCATTGAACTTCACCGAACTCCCCGCTGAAAAACTATACGCTAAAACGTTCACGAACCGACGACGTCAGCTCGCTTGATGACGAAACGTTTACAACCTAAATGCCAAGCTCGGCGAACGCACCAGTACCAACTGATCAACCCGAGCTGCGAACAACAACATCACTGTTCACATCTGTCAGAAAACTGAAACGATGCAGCATTTTCGAAGACAACACTTTTGTTGCCCCATGAGGAGATTTTCGCTACCTCATTCGGTCATTGCTGCCTATCATTGACCTAGGATTAACATTTATACCCCTTTTATAAGTGAATCCTACTGAACACGGACGCGCATAACTGCAACGAACAAAGTTGGACGACTAACGCGAATAGCAACACCTTCCGGTTGGCCGCAACACTGCGAACGACAAGAACACGGACAAAGCAGACTCCGGATAAACAATGTGTTTAGCCGCCAGACGCTTTGCGAACTTACACGAGAAATCGGTCCGTATTTATACAGAAGCGTTGACCTTGCGGTGGCGCGAGCGCGGAGAAATATTTCAATCTCACGCCGATACATTTCTCAGTACCAGCATGCGATATCTGATTTCTGACAACAGAATCGTGTTCTATGGGTCAGGCTTACCCTGGCCCTAACAACTCCTTTTGTTTCCAGCAGTTGTATGTGCTCAAACATTCGTTTGGACGAGGGTGGATATCGACTGGTGCCCCGCACACTCGAACGTACGACCCGGTTACTAGCTCGATTGTCCTTCCGGTCTGTTACCGTTTCCTCTCTTTATTCGTTCGCACTCGCGCTGACCTTGAAGCTGGATGTAACGTATCGTACTGCCGTGTTTCTGGCGCCACTGTTGTCTTCGATTGTATAAGTCATGTGCATGTCTTACTGGGCCTTCGGCTCACGACTGTTTCTATTGTCTCCTTTCACAGGACTATCGTTGGAACCCTTACTTCAGAAGAACGCTGTCCCCCGGTGTCTCCACGGTGCTCAAGGTTGGTTTACGATTGTAATGGGTACACGAAGCCAGAACGTCTGGCTTGCCTGTTACATGGGCAATATACTCCTTGATCATTCGTTGCGTTACTCGTGACCAGCTGGTATTGTTTTACCAGATTCTACACTTTTACAGTCAGAGTAACAAGATCTGTCTCAAAGAAGAGAACAGTCACAAGGCAGCGAGAGACATGCAATGACAACACAGATACCGAAGAAGCCTCAGTGTACAGTTATAGTCCCCACATATATATATATATCGGTTCCCACGATCCGGAAATAGACCATCAATTGGAAGTGGCCTCACGTTCGCTGACCGCTGACCGCGGGCTATGGTTGGCCATCTTCCTCGGCCGGGCACACGGATGCAGCCGTGTTCGAGGACTTGCCTAGTAACCCTTTAGAATGGCTCAATTTTAGTCGCATTTTGTTATTCTATTTGACACGTCCTTTTGAGGTATATATATTTGATCCAATTGTATGCCATCCCTAATATCACACTTAATCGGTTGACCGTCTATTCTCTGTTTATTGAGTGTCTTGTAACAACCACTCAACTCTTCCAATTTTACATCACTTGGGACATCACCGTTCGCTTTGTTCGCTTAAGGATGAACTGAGTACTTTTTACTTTCATCACCCGGAATGAGCTTGCTTAGTAGACGATTTTTGTTTAATCGCATCAAACGGGCAGTCCAAGGACGATGGGATTAACGATTAAAGTGCGCCCATATGCAGCTGCATGCTGACGGAGTGACATTGTTCAAGGACTATTGTCAACAGCTTTGGCCCAGCTGCGAAAGATTGACTGCGCCAAAAACGCCAGTGGTTTTCTTCGGAATATTTCGCGGGGGGGGGGCAAACCTGGAAATGTGCACGAGTACCTTGCTGATGTTGTCGCTGATCAAAAGATAATTTTGAGTGATGAAGTTATGCTATTAAATTACGGTGTCCACGTGGATATCATGTTGGATTGTATTATTGGTAATGCGTTCGGCAGGTTATTTTCCAGGCCAGTCGAGAACCACGCGGATACTATGATTGTAAGAAGTACGTTGCTTGTAGTGAGTATGTGGACAGAAAACGATATACTCGAAAGCGGAATACAAGTTAAGGGATGATGGGAACTTTAGGTGCAGAAAACAGTCCGAACACCACATAGGTAATTGGCCTTTTGAATCGCATGACATGGACATGACTGCATGTTTTCCCTTGGACTAAATTTAGGTGGTTTGTTTGGGACTCACGAAGAGAGTCACCGTTCTTTGAGGATCGGGACCGTTACAAGAGAATAATCGTTTTGTTTCCAATGTGATTAACAAGATAGATAACCGAATTGGCCTTATCCGCTCACAAACGCCCGGCTGAATTTCCTCGGAAATGTAGTACTTTTGTGGACTATGAACGATGGAAGGCAAAAGAATGTAGGTAGTTCCTGTTGTGGGTTGGGCCAGTTGCACTGAACGGTCTAAAAGATGAGAAGGTTTATGGGAATTTTATGAATTTCTCCACTTGCATCTGTATATCATGTGGTGTGAAGTGGTGTAAGCACTATGCGAATTTTGTGGAATCAATGTTATGAACAACCTTGTCGCAGGTTGCAGGTATTTACGGTGGGTCGCGGTTGGTGCTTAGTTTGCGCTTTGTGGGACACCTGTGTGCGGATATGCGTGTGCGTGGTACGCTTGATTGCTATCCAGCATTCCTCCCTGAGTCGTACAAGCACAGGCTCCCAACTTGCGTCCATTCGCCAAATTTGCTTGTCACGGAATTTCCTTCGCATTACGGAAATAAAGTACCCGTCTGACGTGCACGTGAATGCCGATGACGCTGCATGCTCAAACGTACGAATTGCTACAAAGAAGGGTTGTCACTTTGTATCTTGAACTTCCTTGTATGACGATAGAAGGACGAACGATGCTGTATTAATCGAAAATGTGCCTGCTCCCATAAAAGCAATCAAGGGGAGGGAGGTTTGCACTCAAAGTTTTGCAAAGAACTGTGGCTTCTTCAATACCTGGTTGCCATCGTCCACATTGGGCACCAACGGTCGTTTCCATCTGTATTTGGACAGAGCTTGGGTGGTTCGGTAGCGGATTCAGTGCAAAAGCTTGCCCTTACCCTTAATCGATCTACATATTTTTTTACCTCATTGTACGTAAATGTAATTAATCGTAGAACAAAACATTACACGCCCAATGTACTTCCTTCTAATAGTAATGGGATGATCAAGTCATAATCGTATTTAATCGCAGTCGAAACTTCAGATATTTCATGTTGTAGAGTTCGACGATAACATGGTCCGCATTGTCGATCAATCCTGGATTACCAATCCTAGTTACACTTTGTGGCTTAGAATGAGCAGCAGGCAATATAACGGGTTGCCTTTGGAAACAGCATCTGCTCCACAGGGGAACAAACTGCACAAAGCGAAGCTGCACAGAACCACTGTTAGGCATAATTTGAAATCAATACTTTTGTGGGCAACTTCGAGATAGGGAGAAATCAAGGCAACCTTGAGCAGGTATGCGACATCCCATCGACAGATGGCACTGTCTCCATGGATCACCAGGGAAAACGTAGATTGTACGTCTATCACAGGTACTTATGCAATATGTGCAGAATATCTGCTATGAGGTCAGATTTCGCCGAAGAACCTGACAACATTCAGGCAGAAAGGAATTCTTCCTTAGACAATGATTACTCTCCAACTCCATCACTGTAGGACGACATATCGGTGGAATTACCTTACGGAAGGCGTTTACCCCTGTCGTCTTTGGAACACTTCCCTAAGATAATCACTTCCACTGCCACCAGATGAAACACTTTCCAGTGAATTTAATATCGTGATATAGCTACTTTATGAACCCGCGTCCATCAATACTCGCCCCCACATTTTGGGTTAAGCAGTGATCAAACTGGTCCAACAGGTTAATACCCAGTCTGTAGTCACTATCGAAAATCGATCGACAGTGAAAAACAAGGATTCAGTGCGATGACCATCGTGTATTTTTATCGACCCTGGAAAAGAGAATGCACAGAGAAACACGTTAAGCTAGCGGGGCACGGAGCGAGTTGTGATTGTAGCCCTGGGACGGATATTACAAATGGAATAGCTTGACCAAGACGAAAGTAGGCAAAGAGCCAATATCACCAAAAATGTACAAGTGAATGCGACTATCAAAAATATCATTTGATATAGTCGTTACAAGAGGCGGTTGGCAAGCAGGTAGTTGTTTCCAATAACAATCAGGGAACATAGCAATTTGTCGCAAAGTAAGTTCCGAGGTCTCCAAAAGTTCCCCCGACAAATAAATATGATAAAATAGAAGAAAATCACAAAACTTGTTTGTCCGTTATCTGCCCTAGCCATGATACTGCTATTAAATGCCAACACTCGCGAATCACAAACACAACGGATAACTTAATTATGCGAAACGTTCGCCTACGGGAGGAAATGCATGCTGTCCCCCTGGGACCGGACGCTTTATGGCATCAGCATGTAGTAGACGGCAGGTTCAAATCATCCACGCATCCCGTCCGCTTCACTATGCAGACGGTTGGGGATATTCGGATGATAAACGTGAAGCTAGATAACGACAAAACGTGCTTGATGCTGGTCAATACATTTCACACTCCTTTAGTTTTAACTACCTGTCTAAGTTTGGCGACCATGACGGACGACTTGGCCGCAAGTGCCAGCTGGCGAGAAGTGAAAAATCGATTCTCTTTGGCATCCACCCAGCTTGTGTTCTCATTCGTTGGTAAGTTGTTCGTTGACCAAATGACTTCCGTACGTTATTAAGTAATTCCTTGATTAAGACACAACGAGTTAAAAACCAAAAGAGTTATCGGTTTCGCAACGTTTCGACCCTCTCGGAGAGCCTTTATCACGCGATTTAAATCAGAAAATTTACAATGTACAAGCTTCAAATTAAACAGTCATCAACTAGCACATGTTTGCGTGTTCCACCTGCGGTGTGTAGACAGGCTATCACTAGGATATAAGGGTTCACGGTTCACTAGAGGTCACCATGCGAGGATCCCCACACACATTAACTCCCTATGCTTATCCGCACCTGGGGATCTTCGCATGGTGACCTCTAGTGAACCGTGAACCCTTATATCCTAGTGATAGCCTGTCTACACACCGCAGGTGGAACACGCAAACATGTGCTAGTTGATGACTGTTTAATTTGAAGCTTGTACATTGTAAATTTTCTGATTTAAATCGCGTGATAAAGGCTCTCCGAGAGGGTCGAAACGTTGCGAAACCGATAACTCTTTTGGTTTTTAACTCGTTGTGTCTTAACCAAGGAATTACTTGATAATGAACATCGGCACAACGTACAATATTTTTTCTCATATCCGTTCCGTTTATGGTTCGGAAGTACTGACTTCCGTACGTTACAGAAACCATTATGAAATATCCGTTCGTTGGAGTGTCTTACACAGTTGTGAACGGAAAAGTACAACGTTGAGCACAAAATGCAAAGAAAAGAGTAACGGAGGAGAGAAGACAAGCAGGAGATGCAACAGACAAGTGAATCATCGTTAGGTTGCTACATTTACTCATGTTTGCATACACTGTTTCATTTCTAAGTCGCCTTTTAGCAATATCCCCTAATGGTGATATCAACGTTATAGGCCGTCAAGAATATCTGGGAATTAAGCTAACACATACGTCGTGTTCGTTAACGACGGCATTTGAGAACCCTTCCGAAAACCGTTCGCAACGAAATAAGGGCTAGAAAAAGTTTTTCGTTCGACCGACTATCGAGTAATTACCAAGTGTTCAGTCGCCATAATAATCTGTCACTCTTAAGACGGTCAACAGTCAATCAGTAGACGGTCGTGATACTTGGGCTGTTTCCGCTGGCTTAGGAGTTCTTCATTACCTCCGTTCCATGCGCTACACATAAGACTCTTGCTGGTTACACTTTCTTGATCTTCGGACTTGGCAATATAAATAATAATAGTGTTTGTTGTCTTCTGATTTACTGCGACTGGGAAACTCATCGAACATGGGAGAGTCTTCACACTATAACGGAGACGGAATAGAGTATATGTGATAGAACAAACTGGTGGCACACTGCGTGCTTCAACCTGTTGCATATCAAACAACGCGGGCTTTTTTCATTCAGGTTGATGCACTCCCGCTTTTCAGCATCATCCTCTTGGCACAGAGGTTCACAATTTTCTAATTCGGAAGACGTGACTACCATTCAGTCTGTTAAAGTCAGTGGACATTTCAACTACAGCACCAGTTGATGAAGTTTAACTAATTTTGAATCTAAGGCGGTAGTTTCAGTTGTGCAGCATGGATAAAGGCGCCGTTCAGCCGAAACTCGCGAAAGTGAGTCTGTTATACATATTTTTGAATACGCTTTCAAGGTAAAATCGGTTGTTGGGAGAACCGGTTCACAGGGACAGTGTACGCAAGTGCGAGTCGAGTTTCTTGATGACAGTCGTCGGTCCATCATTCGAAACGTGAAGGGACCGATTAGAGAGGGTGATATTCTCACTCTCCTGGAAACTGAGCGTGAAGCTAGGCGATTGAGATGATTATTTTCCACTAAATAAATTGGATGTCAACATTTTCTCCCGATGTTTTGAATTCCGAACTTCCACTTCGGCGATATAATTATAACGAGACTCCAACTTAAGTTAGTCTAGTTCGAGAAACGCAGTTTTCTATATATCCCCATTCTTTATTGTTGAAAATTTAGTTTACGTTTGCAGGTTCCATGCGTTCCTGGTAATCGTACGTGCCACTCCGGGTTGGCATCCCGTTAATACGCTGCAGACTTCTGAAACGCCGGTGCGACCAGTTTTGTTGACGGCATTTTGTCGCAACGACAAGCTGTCGAAGCTTGCAACCTCCTCAAAGCGATCAAGTTGAAGACGTCGTAAAGACTGTTGGCCTACTCCGCTTCAACGAACTGATATTGAAAGCTTCAAGTTTTGTACTAAAGACGTATACCTATGTCGTTTATTTCACTGTATCATGTTGCAAAGGTCCTTACATACTTATCAGTGCAGGAAAACGGTGCTCATGTTAACAGCTTGACAGCAACAAAATAGGTCGAGAATCAGGAGCAGTAAGAGTACCCAATGGACTTTCTACGTCGTTGCAACGACCAACATAATGAGATTTTATCCGTCACCTCATAATTTTAGCTGTTCCGTGAATTCATGAACCACTGTCCGATGAAAACTTGACACTGCAAATCGCTATAAGAAAAGCATTCAGACAACGGTTGCAAATGTGGTTGGGTATCCCCAGGCTTATCATCTTAAAGGGGTTTCCGAAACAGAAAGCTCTGTATATATGTGGCTTAAGTGATCGG
>LUCH01018997.1:0-10270 GCA_013368495.1 Paragonimus heterotremus | reverse complement strand
CGTCTACCTTTAATCTTATTCGTCACCGTTATATTTTTGGTCATTTTTATTAGTTAATTGATCAGTCCACTACAACGTGTTTGTGATCTATGTATTCGTGTGCCAGCCATTCATCGCTATCGTTGACCCGCGAACCATAACACCCAGCGACGGAGCTTGCCATCGGTGAATATTACGCTGAACACCCTGCAACCCTAGGTAATGTAAGAGTGAATTGGGGGACGCTTGATCAAATGCCTCAAAGATACCAAGCATTGTCTGTAGCTATACTGTGGCCGTCGGCCTTACTTCGACTGCACTTCAGAAGTGTCATATTTATCGTACACGGCCGACATTTTCAGCGACGGGTTTACAGAAACTAGATTACTGATGGAAGGGTGCTCCGTTATTATCCACGTGAGTAACGTTTCTAATACCTAGCATGGTACATGGGTTATATTAATCGACCGGTGACCAGTGGGCGAACGGCGGTCACTTGCTTTTTAAAGAGGAATTACGTTAATCTGTTTCCAATAAGCTGGGGTGGCGTTCGACACGAGAGTCAGCTTGAGGGATACATTAAATTGTTTTATGAGTACCTGAGCTGTTTTTTCCAGCATTCCTGAATGAATTTGTCACGTACTCAGCAAACTGAATTGGTAGGGCTTTACTTGTAAAAACCCGTACACCGCTTGCCGTGCAGTTTGCTGATTGGACGCTGAAGCCGTTTAGCAAAGCTACTATGTTAACACGTGGTGTGGAGAAACTTCACTTGTGGATTGCACCGCTCACCGTATCAAGGGTGATGAAAGGCGTTACCATGGGGTAGTCCGGGATCATAGGATTCTGAATGCCAGCACAGTTTCTCTTCTCGAACGCTGTGGTGCAAATGTCCCTATACGATAAGGCAAAAAGACTCCCAATCCTACCGGCAATTTTCCTCCAAACAGCCTCTAAACCAGCCACATCATTCGCCCAGCAATACTCGTACTTGAATGTTAGTTTCCAGCAGCTGCTGTACTAGTATGCTATAGATGCATAAGAAGACAATGACTCGGAATATCCCAACAGGCCTACCGAGTATCGCCGACCTGTTGGTAGCTTTCGAGCTACCATCTAGTGTAGTGAGGATGAGCGATCGTAATATACTATTCATACCGCTGTCATTCAGTAGTAGGTCCAGAGCATATATTTTGACATCGAACAGGCCATAGGAAAAATACAGGAAGAAAAAATGGAATGTAGCATCACCCAAAATGGCCCATGCTACTCAAAGGAAAGGAGCATTGGCGTTTGTGGCAACGAAGATGGTCTGAAGCCGAGTACCGTGTGCAAATGAGTGGTTTTGTTTAAGGCACGACTTGAATGCATGATCCATGTTTTATTTTCTCTAATAAACAACCCCTGTGCCATCCGCGTTCTTGGGACACTACAATTAGTGTCGTGACCAGGATTGGAGGATGAAGATCCCGTGGCTGCAGCCGTTCGAGGGTGAGGGCGTCCGGAGCTTCCTGGAGGACCCCGAGGACGTCGCTGAGACTGTCGAAGTCAAGACCAACCGAGCAAAGCTGGCGACTTTGCGGAGGCTGCTCAAGGGCGGGGCTAAGGCGGAGCGGGACGCGACGCGAAGGAGCCCCGCAAAGCCGGAGTGGGCCGTCGTGGAGAAGAGGCTAATCGCCGGGTTCGGCAGCTCCACCGACTGCCAGGAGGCAATGCGCCGATTCAAGAACGCCCGGCTTGGACCAGGAGGCGACGCTGTTGCGTAGGCCGTGCCAATGCGGGCAGCGTTATCGAAAGCCCTAACACATTTGGGCCAGGATTCGGAACAACGCCTGCTGACAGATAAGTTTCTAGACGAAATGCCATCAACGGTGGGGGATCAGCTTATGATGGCTCTCATCGCACATCCAATGACTTCGGGAAAATTGGCCGATGCAACCCGACAATTACTGGCGGGAAACCTCCCGACAGTCAGCGAGTTTAAGAAGAGTGAACCGAATGAGATGAATGACGTGTGAACCGCAGTGGAAAAGCTGACTCAAGAAGTGGTCGCTTTGAACATGATAAGGGAGAAGTGTGGCAACGTCTGTTACGGATGTGGAAGACGTGGACACTGGCGAAGATTCTGCCTGTGCGACGAGAAAAAGTCTTATGTTAATAAACGTTTCACTGATTGTTTTTTTGGCTGGGAAGGGTTATCCGATAATAGGGGCGATTCATAAGATGACAGTTCGAGAAAGAATATAAATTAATGGTAGCTCGGGGTGTTGTATGGTTGACGCTGGGGCTGCGACTTCATTGAGTGGACCGAGACCGAAAGAAACCGTTCAGCTCTGTGTGGTAGTCCTTCGAACAGTTGGCGGGTTTACACTAAGAGTGACGGGCATGACGGAGAATGATATCGGAATCGTAGGTCACGTAGTCAAGCAACCGTTCATCATTTCTTCGACAAACGTCAGACTATACTAGGAACGGATTGATGTGGCCGCACTAGGGCCACGACTGATTTGAAGCATTATAGACTCGTAACGAAATAAGGAGTGGTTCCCTTATCAAGAAGGCGCAAACCTCAGATTGGACAAATTAAAGCAAACGCACCCGGAGCAATACCTGTTTGTGACAGTCGGTTGCTAAATGAAGTGATATACAAATTCCGAACTGTTCACGACGGGTGGGGACCCATGTGGCCACTGTGACTGGATTGAACATGAAATCTCCATCAAGCCAGATCAATTTCGAGCATTCGGGCCCAGAAGAACTCCGTTTCACCTGCAGTCTGAGATGGAACGACAAGTGAAAGACATGCTGAAGGAGGGAATCATTGAGGAGACTGATGGTCCGTTCATTTCTTGATTCGGATTCAGAGAACAACAATCATCTTCAGTTGATGGCACTGTGATGAGACGAAAATGGAAATTAAATAGCGTTCCTGTTGTGATCTTTTGTATGCATTGGTGTAGTGTTTTGGTTTCATCTATGCACCCGTTCGTTACACCTTTGATAGTCGTCAATTTTCGACCCACGCTGTTTCGCGTCTGGCATTTCACGTCTACTGTCTAATGAGGAATTTTAGTTTTATATATATCGTAAACGATTATACGTCCACACCAACACAATTATATACAGGAATATATATCGCGCCATTCATGTGGTTGGTCGGTTCACCATCTTCACGTTAGAACTGAATTCTACTGAACACGGACGCGAATAACTGATACGAACAACGTTGAACGAACAACGCGAATAAAAGCCCCTTCCGATTGGTCCACAAAACCGCGAATGACAAAAGCCAATAAAAACACTGATGCAGCAGACTCCGGATAGGAAGTGTATTTACCAACCAGAAGCTTTCTGAAGTTAAGCAAGAAGCTAATCGATTAACTTCTTGCAGATCTCATCATGACACCATAGAGGAGGCAAGAGAGCTCATATTGAACACATCTCTTGAAAATGGTTATCCAGAAAAAGTTCTTAGGGGATGTCGTGAAAGTGTTGTGTACAGTCAAATTTAACTTGACGAATTTTTGAAGGGAAAAGATAACAACTTCATTACCTCAAGTTACCTGAGTGGATGAGCCATTCCCCCCTTTAAGGGCTTCAAGAACTCTCCACTTACTTCAGCCGCACGGAATTCATATCGTGACATTGCTGCCACTGACATATCATCCACTGCAACGAAACAGTGATAACTTGCGACACTACAGAGACTCACCGAATAGCACATTTGGCAAGTTCCATTCGCCTCGTTCTTTATTCCTATATTCCTAAACTTTGAGCTCTGCAAACTAGATTTTTAGTTAGTATGGAACGTGTCCTTGATTAGACTGCCGACGTCTGTGGACCGCGTTCGAAGGTAGTAGGGACTCGCAGCAAAGCCATGGCCTGTGACTTCTGTAGCTACTGGGTTAAATTCAAGCGCGACCCCGAATTCCCCACAGACTTGTATTTGAGGCTCCAAGGCTCACCCACATCGGCCTTCAGATACCATTGTGTGAAACGCCGACCAAACACCCGTGAGAACAGCATCACTCAGGATACCGATAGAACAAGCGAGTTAGTCAGTTCCTCAATCTCTACAATATGTTGTCCCGATGCACCAACACCCGGCAACCCTAGGCAGGCTGCACACAACCAAAGTCAGCCGTCTCCTGTACTATCTGGTAAACCAGATTCGACAGGTCGCACTAAACGGAAACGTGCTAAACGTATCGTCACTGTGTCTCAGCAAACTGGTGCATCCAAGTCGTCCATGGGCACGAACTGAGAAAGCTTTGAGCCGTTAGTCGGAAGCTGCAATCACACAGTCGTCCCTCAGCTCAGAACACAGAGCACGAATACGCCCAGGCGAAGTCACTGTCCCGAGTTCGCTAAACATAATCTCATCTTCTATAACGCTGCAGAAAGCGAAAGCACGTTGCTCAGTCAGAAAGAAGCTGATGATCTGTTGCGGTGGAGATCCTTTTGCGATCTACTCAAGCTAGGCGTGGAAGGTAAACCCACGCTATGCAGTTTTCGTAAATCCCACCAAGACAGACGCCCTCGGCCAGATAGAAGACGTCGAGGAGGTTCTCTTAACAGCATCTTCTTTGCATAGACTCAGTGGTACTTGACTAAGATCAAAATCTGACCTCCCTTGGGTGATCATTGAGACTCGACGAGCGGCATATTGCATCCCTCAGAGTTCCCGGTACGACCGAACGTGTAGTTTAGTTGTACACGGCGGGTACATTGCAAGCGCATAAGCATGACATCTACCAGTGGAAGTTTATTCGAGCCAAACTAAACCTGGGATTAGGCGAATATGGAGCATGGTCTATCCAATGCCTTTCACGCCTCGCACGCCTGAGCTCCATCTCGGCTCCCAGATTATTACGAATCATTCTCTTCACAAGATATATGTTGTCCACTGTGCTTCAGGAGTGGTACATACTAAAAACAGCTTCCCATCTGAGATCCGACTCCATACGAATAAACCAAGATCAGAGCGTGGAACATCTTTTACTGGTATGGCTCCCGTGGCAGCAAGTGTGGTGAAGATGGCCAAGATGCTGCAGGTTGTCAGTAGCCCATCACCCCCTCCCCCGCACGGTCAAAAAATCTGATAAAACCGACCTCAAAAGGGTCGGCCTAGCTGAAGTAGTACCCGTTACACATCTGAAGATAGACACCATCCCAGATGAGGGTACGCCAGTACCTGTATCTAGCTGGTGGTGCATGTTTACTTATGTTCTTCCCCTAAAAAACAAAGTGGAGGAACTGCGACAGTTTGCCGACTCAAAGAAGCTCAAGTTCGTAGGCGTAGCGGAGACATGGCTAACGTCGGGCATATCTGATCACGGGATAGAAATTCCTGGTTACACTATCTTTCGCAAGGATCGGCTAGCCAGCCGAGGTGGGGGCGTAGCAATCTACGTTGGTGCTGAATAACGCGCAACCCTAAACAGAGACCAAACCCTGCTTCCACTTGAAGAGTCCTTGTGGATAAATGTTAGAACACCCCACTTATCACAAGTCATCGTCAGCGTCATTTATCGTGCCCCGTCCGCACTTCCAGTGCGGGATGAAAGAATGCACAGTGCCATTAGACGAGCCCCCGTTATCCCCGGACATCGCACCATCGTTCTAGGGGACTTCAACCTCCCGTACGCAGGTCCTTCCAACGGGCTAACGCCTGGTACTGCGATCAGTGAATTCGACAACCTCGTGCAGAAGATGAGACTCACCGAGCATATCAATCGACTCAAAAGGTGGAGAGAAGGTCACAGGCCATCCCGAGTAGACATGGTGTTAACCACCGAGCCCCATCTGGTGGATATAGTCGAAGGTGGTGTGCCACTAGGTGCAAGCGACCACGCCACAATCAGTTTTCCCTTAATATGCGGCGTCACGATCATCCGCCCTATACTGCCGGCTCGACGTAATTTCAGACGAACCAACTTTCGAAAGATGCGAGAACATTCATCCCAAGCTAACTGCCAATTGTCTGAAGAAAGTAGCACGGTAGACGAATATCTAGAGCGTATTATGTCACACCTAAACACCGCGATAGCTAGTTCAGTCCCGCTTTATATCCCACGCCTCACCTGTAATTCTTTCCGGCTCAAACCGTCGACCAAGCGTTTGATGGGAGAGAGGCGGGCATTGTGGGATGCATTTCTCCTTATAGGAGATGGCGCCTCACACTTGGCATACAGATGCTGTCGTAATCAGCCGTACAAGCCCTCCGCATGTCTCACCAAGTATGACTTGCGAGATCTATCGCTGATTATCCTAAAAGGTTCTTCGGGCACATGGCCTCCTTGACCAGATTGAAAGCTGTCATATTCTCTCTCCTGGGACCTTCAGGCCTCTCTACCTCTAACTATGAGGCAGCTTAGATATTACGTGCTCAGTGTGCATCCACCTTCAGCAACGCCGCTGGTCGTTCCTCGGGTTTATCCTCAAACATTACCCAGGCCAACGTACGCGCCCCGCTACTTCTGCTGCGCGTTGATAAGTCCCCGGGGCTTGACGAGTGTCATAATTGAATCCTACTGGACACGAAGGCGAATAACTGCTACGAACAACGATGAATGAATAACGCGAATTAAAGCCCCTTCTGATTGGTCACCCCAAACTGTGAACGACAAGAGCCAATGAGAACACGGACAAAGCAGACTCCGGATAGCAATGTACTTAGCCCCAGATGCTTTGCGAATTTACATGACAAACTGGTCCGTATTCATAGAAGATCATTGACCCCGCGGCGGCGTGAGCGCACGAAGACATATTTTAATCCCACGCCGATGCATATATCAGCAACGGCTTAGGATATCTGATTTCTGACAACAGACTCGTATTCCACAGGTCAAGTTTACCCTGGCCCTAACACCTCCCCTTTGAGGATGTTGATCGTACGAGGGGAATCGGGGCTAACTTTCAGAGGCGTCATTGGCCGTCGTGCTAGATCGGTCCATCTCCGTGGTGGGCTTTGCGTGCTAGGAGTCCTTTTTGCGGGCTGCGACTGGGGAAGACCAAACGTTTCCATCAAGATCTCCACCGAAACAACCTTTTGCCTTGTGAGGGTTCAATACTAGTGGTGGGTTGAAGTTGACTGGCATGGTGTATCCAGGCATCCGCTCCGACTTGGACCTCATAAATTATGTTACCCAATCCTCTGCGAATTCGGCTCAAGGACCATTTAGCAGAACCGCCGCGATAATCCCGGGTCAGAACGTTCTGGTCACTGCTGAAGCGTCGGTGTTTGACGCCGTATCGTTGGATGAACCTCCTTTCCATTGCTACATTCTTGGAACTTGGAAGGGCGACAGCTGGACGGATGGAGTCTAGCGGTAATCAGATTTTTTGTCTAATAAGAGCATCTGCTGATGATCTTCCGCTGGGTGTTTGTGGATTTAAAGCTGCCCGACAGTGCATCAGAAACGTTTCTAAAACTTACACAGTCGTTCCCTCCCAGTGAGCATTCTGACGGGCATGTTTAAACGTGTCCACGAAGTACTGCGCCTGGCTGTTGGACTGAGGATGGTAGGACGGTGATCGGATGTGATCAATGGCGTTCTGACGACAGAAGTCAGCAAATACACAGGAAGTGAATTGTCTTCTGTTCCCATTGACCAGAGTCATTAGGCACCCGAAACGGTTGAACATTTCGCGAAATTTTAGGACGGTTGATCCTGTGGTAGTGCTTGGCATCAGGAAAACTTGTGGCCACTTGGAATGAGCGTCGTCGGCAATCAGGAAGTTCTGACCGCACGGAGGCCCGGCAAAACCCAAGTGTGCCCACGATCATGTAGCCGTAGGCATTGGCCAAGGTTCCAGTGGAGCTTTTGGGGGTGCTTTAGATGCATAAGCACAGCCGTGGCAGGATATGACTAGTTGCTCCAGCTGCTCATTCATTCCGGGCCGGTAGACGTAACTGCGAGCCAACGCCTTCACACGGCTGATGCCAGGGCGGCCACATGAGGTTGGTGAATTACTTTAGGTTGAAGTTCCGGCGGGATGAAGACAAGTTCTCTAAACAGCACGCAGATATTGACAGTTGAAATCTCGGAAAGTCTCCGAAAAAACTGCACCAAGTCACCCGTTAGTCCTCTATTTGCCCAGCGGTTTCGATAGTAGGATACCACAGACGGCAATGTCTGGTCTCGTGGAGTTGCTTTAGCAACCAGCTGGGCCGTGACCGGGATTTTCCGGATGGCTTAGGAAAACACTTTATTGACCTCTGCTTCGAAAGACACTGCAGCAGCTGCTTTTTGAGATCCATCAGGGTAGAGGTGTGAGAGGATCGCTCCTACTCCATAGCTTGAGGCGTCCGATGCGACCACAATTTGGAGAGTGGGATCAAAATGCGTCAGTAAGTTGTCGGAGTTGAGCATTTTCTTAAATTTCTCAAATGGGTTCTGGCATTCGGGTGACTAGTTCCAGGAGGCATCCTTTGTCAACAGTCTGTTCAAGGGTGCTCGAGCGCGACGCATGGTGGGCGTAAGCGCGCTGTAGTGACTTACGAGGCCCAAGAATGAACGTAGGGTAGATACGCTCGACGGTGGTGGCATATCGACAACAGCTCGAATGTTGTTGGGATCTGGGCGGCGGCCGTGACAATCAACAATGAACCACAGGTACCTGGTAGAGCGCATGAAGAAACTGCACTTTTCCTTATGAATACAGAATCTGTGTCCGGATATGAGTCCAAGAACCAGGTCTAGGCGTTCTTCCAGTCCTGTTTCACCAGTCCCGGTCACAACACTGTCGTCCAGATAAGCGACTGCGCCTGGAACACCGGTCGGCATCGTCTCATTGATCTGTTGGAAGACTGCCGGCGCAGTCTTCACGCCAAACGGGGGATGCTTATACTGGGGATGGATGTTGATCGCGAGCAGCTCCTTGGAAGATTCTTGAACCTTCACCTGTAGGTAGGCATCCGTTAGGTCCAACTTCGCAAAGTGCTTGCCCACGTTCATCTTCGCGAATAGGTCATCGGGCAGCGGGGGAGAATACTGGTGCGTATCCGAAGAAGTATTTGGGCCTGTGGAGAAGTAAGTGCAAATTCTCACCATTCCACTGGGCTTCTTTACAACGACGATCGATACGACCCAAGCGGAATAAATGACTTGCTTCAGGACACCAGCTTCCTGCAGGCGATCGAGTTCCTTGTTCACGAGAGGTAGAGCTGCGTACGGCGCTGGTTGTTTCGGTCGAAAAACGAGTCTTACGTTTGGAAGGTGGTGCAAGACGAAATTCGTTCTGGTGCAACGCCCTAAGCCTTACTGGGAGACTGCAGCGTGCTTTTGATGCAAGCGGCCGATGATACCGGAAGGACTGGTGGTGTGAAGTGATACCACTGGACTAACATCGATTGGGCCGTCGTTGCCCCAGCGGCTGATGGGAATCTCCAACAGGTTCATCACATCAATCCAGTCCAGCCCCAACAGGTCCAACTCCGGTTGGTCTGTGAGATAGCAGCCGCCCTTGAAGTGGAAGCCAGCGAAAGAGACTTCACAAGCTAGCTCGCCAGATAACCTCAGAGCGCCACGTGGAGCATTGCGGGCATTGTGCGTAGTTGGACGTACGGTAGGTCAACCCATCGTGTTCCATGTTATCCCTGATATGATAGCGATATCGGAGGTGGTTTCAACCTGTAGCCAAACGGTGGTACCGTTGAGTGTCAGCGTAATATACTTCCGCCTGGAAGCATAGTCGACAAAGAAATTGACAAACATGGAGTTTGATTGCCGGACCGGATTCTGGGATCGCCGACCGCGGGACTTCGATCTGGGCCGTGAGACCAACTGCTTTTCAGCTCGGCAATGGTCTTCTTTGTGGCCTCAACGATTACATTTCTGGCACTTGTGTTTATGGAGTGGACACAAGCGCACATAATGCCAATTCCTGCACTGCTAGTAGGGTGTCAGAGGCTTTGAAGACCGATGCCAGAGGAGTAATAAAAATGGAATTCTGAGATTGAGTTTCTAATGGACTAGATCAGCGGCCGCGATTGTAAATTGGCCCTGAGAGCCGGACCCTGCGTAGTCAGCTTCTGCGTCAACGTCTCGATCAGCTTCAGTTACGCCTTCTCGAATTGAGCTTGTTGTTGTTACAAAATGACCGTCAGCGCTTCTGCGGTTATCGAGATCGTAGATTCTTACTGCAAACTAGAGGAAGGACTCCGTCTTAAGTTGTTATAACTGAATCCCGCTGAACACAAAGGCCAATAACTGCTACGAACAACGATGAACGAATAACGCGAAAACTGGAAATGGATTATACTGCTATTATCAAGTCGATTGAAATT
>LUCH01018996.1:0-10220 GCA_013368495.1 Paragonimus heterotremus | reverse complement strand
AGCGTTTTGTACAGCATTTTGTGCAGCATAATGTTCGTTGTTTTTCGCATTTTTCATCTTCTTCAAATTCGCATGTACACTCGTTCAAATCATGTGAGTTGATTCAAGTCAGGTCGCGAGCCCTGTGTTTTTTCTCTGCGTTCGGTGTCACGTGTGCGGATTTCGGGAAAGTTAACGGCTAACGGAATCCGCATTTATTTCAGTGCATTTCCAAATTCATCTGTCGTCGGAATTACTTCCGTTGTGACTTCTAAAGTTGCTTGGGAACTATACGACAGATTGCATCATTTGGATACTTCATTCCGTTCGGTGGAATTCAAAACGACGCACCTCCACGAACTACTGTCATGAACACATTAGTTGCCTTGCGAAGCATGGCATAAAGTTTTTAATGCAAGCAGGCGATGGCAATACGAAGTACATGGTGATCACTTCAACAGAAGCAAGCAGAAGTAACTACTGAGCGCGAAACGTGAAACTAACTAACAAAAGCGACTTCTAAAAGTGTCCAAGACATTTGTTCGTCTTGCACACTGCCCATTCATCAACGGCAACAGTTGTCACACTGTACCCAAGTAATTACGTCCTCACCATCCAAGTCCTCTTTAGCACAACCCTAACAATGGTAGTCGTCCACGGGCGGAATGTGTTTACAAAAAACACCATGCTTGCTTTTGCTAATGATATACTTGGACAAGGAGGCGCTGCGAATACGGTGTATTTGGAAACTATTACCAAATTCCGTATCGTCCATCATTGTCATGTGCTTCCCGAAGCCTACTGTAGATGTCTTCTGTACGCATTGTTTTCAAAGTATGGCGTCGGAACCCAACGTCGACGGTTGACTCACCTCCGGTTGGGTGGGTGGGTGGCTTGGAATCCCCAGGTCAAGGCCAAGTGAAAAACCTACCAACACTGTTTTGCTTCATGTAGCTATATCTAAAAATTGTTTGAGCCACCTTATTGTCCAATCTTACTTCTCAGCTGGCATGCTGTAGACAACCTCACTTCCTGGTCCCTATCAATTTGCCCGCTCTACTTTTAAACCTCCCCTTAATAGAACATCCGGAACGTGCATCGTCAACTGTCAAGCTGTGGGAACAGTCGGCTAACAGCCAACGACTGCTTTGCAATAAATCGCTTGCCTTGATTAAATAATTATCGCAACACCACACAAAGTGTCTGTATGGAAGTTCCCAGTTGTGGAGGAACGAGCACGTACATGACCCATTACCCTCTAGGCTAACTACGCGCTTATCAACAAAAGTCATTTCTCCCGGTTGCATGTCTTAAACATAAACAGTTTTCTTCCACCTCGCCCCGGCTATCTCGCGTGCATACGGAGTTAGCTGTTCGAACGCACCGATGCCACCCATAACAAATCCAGAACGTTGACTTCTCACTAAAAAAATCGTAACCGTCTTCCTGAATTTAATTTCCAGGTACTCATTGCGATTAAGCATTTCCTTCATACAGTCAAACAATGCATACCTGGGTGATAGATTACCATTAATATATTTATCGGTCTCCTCCACCTGATTATTCATTCCACCCTCGTAGTGTACCATATCACTTCATGCGTACTTGGCCCGGTATTCTTCCAAAGGTGGCAGACGAGTTTGCACGTACCAAGCTCCCTGTTACCACTACTAGTGCTGCTGACAATACCACTGAACTCCTCTTCGGACCTGCAATACAGAAGGTCGCTCGTTTCCTCGGCCAGAAAGTTCATTTTCTCCGAAGACATTCCCGTCAACCGCCTGCATCTGTCAACCATATTCTGTTCCATATGAAATGGACAGTAAAATTTTGGTATTGGGAAAATACTTCCGTGAACATTCTAGCTGTGCCGGATGCCTGCTTATTACAACCGTCCGGATGTCCCTTGTTGACATTAGCTGATTAAAGCTGTTCAACATGACCGTGTAACAAAGCAAGCTTTCGTCGGGAAAGAAGCTATAGAATACGCTACTACCTTAACTATTACAACCTGCAAGAACAACGTGCCATAAATAGTACGTACTGTTGTTGCACTCCGCCGTGAAATCCGCCTTCATTACACTTCCGTAACGCACGTACAGTTTCTGTAGTCTCTCTGTCGTGAACGACAGCACCAACAACTTATCTTCATCGTCCGTTTTTGAATACATTGGTCCATATAGTTCCATATACTCTTTGGATCGCAGTCAGTATGTTCCCACAATCGCTTCCTCCGTCTTAACAACCTCAAATCACTACGAGTCAATAATATTTTATATTTACGCCTAACGTAATCGATTACCTCCCGGGTCTCATGAAAACCGTCTAACAGCCCAAACACAGCTTCCTTAGCCATACTTTCCAGTCTGCGATTGCCTGGATAAACAACGGATCAACCGACATTTGTCCGGTGATTGTGAACTAGGTCACTGTACGATACACGGAGACCTCCGTCTTTGTGTGATACATAGATAACAGAGGGACAATAAAAATTTTCAAACCTGCAACAGCATGTCATGCGTAAACACATGACAAGCTCACCTGTGATCCACACCTTCAGTTTGTCTCCTCTTTCTTGTAGAGTGCATACAGAAAAGGTAGCACTACTTGTACATTGCATATTCCGGAATTTCTTTCCCAGAATTCCGGTAGCGCTGTGCACGTGTTGAACAATTTCCTCGAACGCAGCTCGTTTCGGTCTGCTGTTGAAACATTCGCAGCCGTTTATCGAATTCCGCGAAAGGGTCACTACGAAAACCCTGTGCAAAGTAGGCACGAAACACGTCTCCGAGGTCCACCAGTTCCGACATCTTGAGCGATAACGGGTTATCCGACGGCCAAAGCACCTGCATTCTAATTTACACCACGCACTAGCCAATAAGTAGCCCTCGAGGCCACATTAGCCTATGCAAATTCTACAGCCGATCACTCACTCTCTGGTTGGAGGAAGCCAAACGTTTCCACAAGGACCTGTCACGAAACATCCTAATGGAGTAATCGATCACCGGAATCAGTGTCACTTCCGACAGCCGACAAAAAGGGTTTACTGCTGGTGTTTTGTGTGCCGACAACCGAAACAGGCTTAATGGGCTCTGGCATCTATTCCGTGACCAACCCTTACCGACCGACTAATAACGACCGTTCCCTGGTAACGAATTCTTGGAGGCGTTTGTATACCAGTGCACAAAGTCTTGGAAGCAAATCATTGAGGTTGCGCAGCTTATGTGTTGGCTATTCTTTCCAGTTAGTCACTGTCGGTGAGTCCTGGTTTTCGCCAGACATCATGGGTAGCAAACTTTGTTTACAGGATCTCAGCATCCTCCAGTGCAACCGGGAAAAGGATCGAGGTGGCAGAGTAACGATATATCTGTCGGAGCATCTTGCCACCTCTTTAATGGCAAACTTTCCTCTTACATATCTAGCAGTTTCCCTCTGGTGTTCCTTCTAAAACTGACAATAGGACAACACGCGCACCTAGTGTCATCTATCGTCCTACTGATGCCACGTCAATTAACGATGAAACACTCATTTCAGCCGTGAAAGTTATCGGAAGGAAGAATTTCTCAAGTGTGAGCATTTTGGGCGACTTCAACCTTCCTATCCACACCCGGCAAATCTAACAACATGGCTGTCAGGGTTTTAAATGTTACCTTAGACCTTGGTTTAACGGAACACATACAGAACTGGACACGATGGCTCCCAGATACTATATCGTCCCGACTAAAGCGTACTCAAATTTTATCAAATGAATGTATGATGGTGGCCAACGTAAGTCGCATCGCTCTGCTGAAGTTAAGCGACCACATCAATGCACCTCTTAATTTTATTTGCAATATTACTTGGCTGCAAAATGTTCGCATAATCCAGCAAACCCTGTATAGGAAAATAAGAAAAAAGAAGGGGATGGGAAGGGACCAGACTACTAAAAATAGCTACGTCTATATTCAAACATTCAGCATAAAGGTGCCTACACATTGCAGATAAACAGCCAACCCCTAAGTGAAAGTGAGCCGCCATCAGCAAGACGGCTTCCTTACGGCTTTCATTGCTCTGTGTCATTAAATGCACCCACTACACAGACACTTCGACCAAACAACGATAACATTCATGCTACTAAGCTCGATTAGTCGCCATCTCACCTAACGTTTCAAGTCCTCGATTCTACGAGTCGCGAAAGCCCAATCCCAAGGGACGAGCTCGATCTACAATGCCCAACCCCTTCGTGACTATCCGGCATCCCTAGTACATGACCGAACCCGTCTGGCAATCACTACCAAATACCCGATTCCTAACCTCCACGTTGCTTACTCGTTGGTGCCACCCGATACGAGCGACTGAACGCAGAAATCGGTGGTCAAGCATCTGAAGACAGTTTACGTCCCCTACACTGAGCTGCCACGTTTCGCTGTCGTAAAGTAAAACAGCCCTCACTGTCGCCTTATACACGCGACCTTCAAGCACCAAAGAGATATCTCTCCATCTCCGGAGGTGCCTTATTTCAGCGAATACGGACTCATCCTTAGGGATACACGCTCGTGCTTCATCCCCTACGCTTCCACCGCCGTTGATGCAGCTTCTCACGTACATAAACCGGTCAACAACTCCTAAGGCTTCATTATGTAACATCAAGCCTACGTGATTACAACAGTCGTGCAGGAGCACTTCGCGTCTTGATGTTGCAAAACGCATTCCAAAACATTTGACAAAGTGCGAAATAACACGCAGCATCATCCGTGCTCCTTGGAAGTTGTCAAACATCAACACATTGTCGTCAATATGATTAAGATCAGTCAGTTTTCTACCAAGTAGGATGTCTACGTCAGCACTTTGTGATTGCCGTAGACAGTTCATCATTCCGCCAATTCTAAAGGTAAACAAAAATGGCGAAAGTAAACAGCCTTGACATACACCGCTTCTGGTGCTGAAACTGTCAGAAAGTTCACTGTAAACCCCAACCTGGGCTGAAGTATGGGAACAAAGCGCCGACAGTATGTTCACATACATGGCCGGTAAATCCGAGCGTTTAAATGATTTTAAAGGTGTAGTTGGCTTCACCAAATCGAACACACCTTTATAGTCCAGGAGTACGGTGATTGTTGGCCGGTGTTACACGACGCTGTTCCCGAATTTGACGAAGAGTAAAAATGTGACTTATACATATATGCTGAGGGCGAAACCCTGCCTGACTAACCCGAATATTAGTCTCCCGAGCCGCAGAGAGTCGGCTAAATACAGTGGATACGAGAACTGTAGTAATGACTGGGGTCCAACTAATTCCCCTATGGTTTTCGCATGAGCCCCTGATACCTTTCTTGAATGTGGGAACTATTATCGAGTGAGCCCAGCACGTTGTCCACAAAATTTGAAACAGCTGAATCAGAGTCTACTAACGCCCCCTTCACCTTCTTTGAAAAGTGCTGGCATGAGGTCATCTAGCTAGCAGCTTTATTACGTTTGAGAGCCGAAATGCGATTGCGACCTTCAGTCTCAGCGGGTGGTTGCAAACCTTCCGGCCAGGGTGCTGCGTTACAAGTTTGTGTTAGCAATACAGTAGAAGCAGGAGGCTAGCTAATTTGACTCTCAGAGTGTTCCGCCCGACACTCCAATGCTCTAGACTTATTATAGATGTGTTCCATCTGTCTCGCTGCTAGCTTCACTGACACGATCGTCTGGGATCAGTAGCAGGGATAAGCAAACTCTGTAGAGTTTGCTAGTGTCTCCTGAAGCAGAAGCGATCTCAATTTCCCTAACATTCCCCATTAACCCAGCCTCACGGTCAAACCTTAGGCTACGTTTCAGCTTCCTACGGTAATCTCTCCCAGACTTGTTATATGAACTGCCAGAACGAATGTTCCGTTTAGCTTCTAACAACTCCAGGGATTTCTCCGAGATCCAATGCCTGTTCAAACCACGTAACCCAGTGCTCATGCTACAGTACTTGTTTCATAAATTGCCTGTCAGATCTCGGCCCAACAGCTATTAGGTTCTTCGAAGTAAGAACTGCTAAGTCTACTTCCTAAGTTGGCTTGGCACTTACGCTTTACCGACGGTATAGCCCGTTTCTCAACAGCCAGTCATTGCTGTCGGTGGTATAGTTGCCCAACAGAAGTAGGAACGAAACGACAACGTACCAACGCATGGTCCGAATCAAAGTATTTGCACCAATAAGAATGGCAGTTCTGAATCGAACGACGCTGCCTATAACTAACAACCATGTGGTCTATCTGAGACCAGGCCTGATTCAGAGAAGGCGGGCACCGAGTACAGCAGTGACGTATACGATGTTTAAGATTAGCGCTGGTTAAAAATAGCTTACGCTCAACACACAGCTGCAACAATCGCCCGCCATTATCAGATCGATGTGATGCTACCCAAAACCTGCCACTTAAACAAGACTCAACCTCATCAGTGTATCCGACCTGGGCGTTCACATTTTCGGTCGAAGCGACTATATCAGACTCGTGTGCCGATCAAAGTAGAGCGGCCAAACCCAAATAAAAGGCTTCCTCGACGCCGGTGTCACTACAGTCAGCTGAAGCATGAACAGACATGACTGAATGATTGCTGAAGGTTTCGTGCTCAGAGCTGACCCTAACAGAACCATCCAAGCGGACGGTGTAGAGTCTACAGCTAACAGCAATCCAACCTATCGGTGCGGCTGCGGCCGTCGTGCTGAGAACTATCTACTCCAGCTCGACATGTAGCAGCAGCCGTGAAGTCACCCGAAATATAACCAGTTTCGGGTAGACAGTGCCAATGCTGTTAGTTCCATACGTTGGCCACTGTCTAGTCTCCGAAGTGCGACAAACATCGACATTCGACGAGTCTAATATTCGTACGAAAGCGACTTGTTGACCTATCTACTTTAGCGTGCGAACGTTGAAAACACCTACAGTAATTTGCCTTCTAGGTCGAAGCAAAGGACGAGGACCGAGGCTGAGTGGTAAGAGATGTGACTTATTGGCACAGTGTTGCTATGATTTGCCAGGTCTGTTGTGGGACATGTGGAGTGATAACCGGAAATGGAGATCGGGAGGGCCCCTAGAGCCAAATTGGGTAGGACAACAGGGGAGGGGTCAGCAGTAGCATGTTTTCGCCTACCTACCCTGCTGCATGCGGTAAATAGGGCGACTCATGTTATACTGCGAGGCAGCCAGTGCAGTGTGGAATAATCGATATTTTGAGTATTCATGGTTATATGTGGGTGGGGGTACAGGATGTTTAGACTTAGCCAGGAAAACGATTAGGGTTCTCAACCAAAGTCTTTGGCCCAAAAGCCGTTACCGTAAGGCAGTGAGTGGGTGGTAGTGTACCAAAACTGACACTTCCCGAAGAAAGATGCCATCCTTCTTCCGGCTCCCAACCTTGGGGACCAGGAGACTGCGGTTTGTCAGATCCCTATCTATTGGCTTGCCTGATACCTGTGACTGCCGGTATGGTGGCCACACCGTCCAATTTGGTTCAATAGGCCATCAAAATGCTCAAGCCGCCACACTGCCTCAATATCCATTCTCGTTGTGACAGATAATCCAGTATGCCTTTCAAAGTGCAAATATACTCGTCTTAAAAGAGATTCTGAGTAAGGCAAGTTGGGTGCCCGACGGAATTGATAATGGTGGATGACCATTGGGCAACAATCGTTCGCCGGGCCATCAAAGAACACGTGCACCTAAGACTTGCTAAGTAAAAGAAGACGATACATTGGCCTAGGCGTAATACCCACGGGCTCACGGTCGCAGACACAAGACATGAAGTCTGTTCCAATACGAAGGTATTGAAGTGGCTCGCTTGCGATACACCGCACTGTGCAACAGATGCAATGCAGCTGTTAGACATGGCCGTAATATCCACCAGGACGATCTTGCGGAAAGATCGAAGTAAGCCACGATGCGTTCTATACGTACCTGTCTGGCGTATACAACTCAAATTCAGGTGTACCCAGTATTGAGACCCTTGAGGGAACAGCCAAAACAAACAACAGGACAACAGAAATTATTGCATCAAAACTGAGTGCTGTGTATAGAAACCGAGCTCACGTTGCACTACAACACCCCAGTAATCCACTGCTCAGTAACACCGGTGCTGTTGTAAATGTCAGGATACCTCAGGAAACTTATGGATCTACCGACACATAGGTGGTTGGGGGGATAGACCATCTAGTTTCCCCGAGGAATACAGACTCATTGGTGGTTTCATTGCACGTATTATTTTATCACTCGTTCAACAAGAGCCAAATCCCAGTATATTGTAAGCACTGTCGTGTGCCACCCATTCATATGGGTGGCACATGTGACTATGCTGAAAACTACCGTCCTGTCACTTTACTCTCAATCATACCAGAGGTAATGGAAGGTTTATTTGATAACCACATTCGATGTCACAGCGGAACGCGGTCTTTTTACGCTTCAACAGCATAGATCCCGCTAAGGACATTCATGCACAACCGATTTGTTGATGGCAAATGACTCGGATCAAAATAGTAGATTTTGGTAGTGGTGCGGGTATTGTCTACCAGATTTTGCGAAATCACTCGATGTGGTAGATCAAGGTATCTTGTTGGCCAAGTTGGAGTCTTGCGGCATTTCAGGTCAACTGTCGGCTTTGCTGTAAAACTATTTCTCGGACAGGAATTTTGTTATGAGAGTCTACGGAGAATATTGTCCCACACACCAGGGTGCTAGAGAATTACCCCAGGGCTCCATTCTTGAACCGTTGTTATTCTTGTTATTCATCAATGATGTTACTGCCAACATGCAAGGTGAGCGCCTGATTTAAGCGAACGATATGAATATCTTGATACCAACGTGGACTTTAGAGAACGGGGAAGTACTTCGGGCTGACCTGGATAAGCGATCCCTCCGGACGTCAGAAAATCATCCGCCCTTTACTATAAGCCAGTGTGCTATCTTTTATGCTCACCAAAGCACCAAACGCACTTACTACATGGCAGGTGTCTCGCTTCGATCGGTTTTGCAACATTATGATCTAGGTACTGTCATCCAAGGAAACCTGTGTTCCCCACAACACAGCATTACTAGCACGCAAAGGTCACGGTGATATGCGCTTGGTAGAACGTAATCTAAGCAACATAAGCCCCGCTTACTTCTCCGGCCTATTCCGTAGGCTAGTAAGATCCCATCTAGTACTGAATGTGCATACCTTTTCTTAGTCAGGACGTTAGGCTAATTAAAGACGTTTAAAGAGGAGTACTAGGAATAAGAGCCCTGTCTTACGCCTTGAGGCTCGAGAAACTGAACTTATTCAGTCTGGCATACTAGCATTTTTGGGCATGGTGCTTGCTCACAAAGTTTTCCTTACTTCTAATCACCTCTGTACCGGCCTGATGATTGTTAATGACAAACCAACTCTAAGGGGACACTCCGTGAAGTTAGAAAGTCAACAATGGTAGACTTGACTGCATGAGTTCTTCCTTCTGTGCGTAAGTACTGAGATATTAGAATAACCTTTTTGAGGAATTTGTTACAGCAGCAGCCGTGGAGAAGCCCCAATGATTGTTTGACAGTTATCACGCCGCGGTGCAGTTTTTGATTGACGGCCATCTACACAAACTGCAGAGCACGTGTTCTGCCACCAACAGTATGTAATCCACACCTCACGTACTAATACACCCGAGGCTATGAATTCCTTCAGCGGTTGCACTCTTCGTATCGTTCTTTTACATTTACTCCGCTAATGTTGTTATCACTATTTTGAAAGAGAATTCTCTCTTTCATTATGACATTTCTCCAGCGTGTGTGGTGTGTGCGCGTGTGTACGTGTTCTAGGTCTTATCTAACCTTTTCTGCTACCTTAGCGTGGTGGTCAAGCTTGTGCGTTGTTTTGATCTGGCGGGCTATGCTGACTGTGGCCTCGGTCGTTGCAGGATCAACCATGTCAAATTGGCCAAGGAGAAGCAGCCGGGCAAAAGGCAGATGCGTGCGTTTGTTGTGTATTGTGTCAGTGTGTCGTATTTTGGTTCGGTTTGATATTTTCTTACCTGATCTCATTCTATGCATGTGTGATCGGTTTGTCTGTGCAGTAGTATCTCTGGTTATCGCTGAACCAGAACGAGAGAAGAATACCGCGTTTGCTGCCCCCACAGTGGACCGGGGCAATGAAGCGAAGAAGATGACGTTCCGAAGTATCTGCCGTCAACTGGCTGAGCGTGTTCGCGGAATCAAGGACAACTGGTGGGTGAAGCAGGGTGAACAGATGCAGGGTTTCGCAGATCGTCGACAGCA
>LUCH01018995.1:0-10439 GCA_013368495.1 Paragonimus heterotremus | reverse complement strand
CTAATCAATACTCGCCGTCCGGTCCTGTATGTGCATAAACTGTTGACTCATGCAGTTTGTCTGCCCTAAAACTGATAACAGTCCTTGTTCCGTGTAAACCCAATCGTTGTTTGTTTCTCTTGTTGTTGCTATCCGCAGGTCTTATATATTTCAATGTTTTACGTTTGTGACTGAAGAGAGTAAACGAACTGTTAACGTCTCGTGACGTATGTCTTCTGTCGTTATTATTTGGTTATTTCAGTTCCGAGGTTAGCTTATCTTTTTTTCTCTTCTGCTTCTAATGTTTCTGCAATTCAGCACCTCATTGGTAACAATCGCATGTACTTGTTGTCGGAATCCGCTGCTTAGGCGTCTGATGACCTGTCGAACGCTCGCCTTTTCATAAGCGTGACTAGTCGAAATCCAACATATCGGAAGCCTTCACGATTAGACCGAGCGTAGCTCAACTAACCGGTAAATTCCACCACCACCGTGGCTCCTTCTCACAAGCAAAAGTATATACCAGTAAAGCGTGTCTGTTTAAAGCCCTCGGCTTGCTCTGTTCGCCACAAGCCAATCCGAGTAAGGTTGGTAGAAATTGTAAACTTTCCTCTTTGTTCCCCTTACCGCTAGAACTTCATACATTGATCTCCGACTTATACGAGGATAACTCAAACCTCAACCTAATTTTCTACCTCTCATCGTTTAATGCTATTTTTTTCGTTGTAATCGTGTGGATTGTAGTTATTTGTCTTCGAATAGCCTATCAATTTTTAATATTGTGTTGCTTGCGCCCTACCGTATCCACACTTCGAGCTACACAAATCTCAATGTTTATTTCACGTTGGTTTTTTCAATTCGATAAATTCGCGGATTGGCGGACGGCAGTAGAGTGTAACAGGTGATAGTGGTCAGATTTTTGTACACAGGGTTGCTGGACATTGGAGGAATAGTTATTGGTCACAACAGATGTCTGAGGTGGAGGAAATCCAAAGCATGCCTCACTGTACTATATACAAGTTCGTACATGAACGAAGATAAGTGATCATTTAATATGAACTACTCGACAGACAAGTACACGCACGCGACGGTGTGTAATGAAGCAGGTTGGGACTTGAATCTAGAACTGGAGTGGCCATCCAGGCTAAACTTGAACGCAGCCACCGTTGTGGCGCCCACATGCTCAGGCATGAAGTTCCGGGCTTTGCAGGCCCAAACTGGAACTTTGTATTTTTCTCAGTTGTGCTGTATTATTTGTTTAGTTGTGTAACCTCTAAGTGAGCTAGTATCTGTAAGAATGAGCAGGTGTATGCCTGGATGGTTAGGGACCTTCAGAATCATGAATGTTCATAGTGGGTCGCTCTTCTGTTTACGGTATCTGAGAATGAAGGGATTTGGGTCATGAGGCCGTTCTGTCACTGTCAGGAAAACTGGGGACATTATGCAGTACAGCGGTGCCTAATATTTCTCTCCGTCTGTGATTTGTGGTTGTACCGCGCCAAAGGGGTAAGAGAACGTTTGCACATAATTACTATATGTACGTTTGCACCCGCCGACAGTGAACTCGGTGACGCTTTTCTCGGACTGATGGTAAACGGCGTCAACAGTGGCCTGAATAGCGTATGCGTCAGTGCTGCCGTGGGCGGCACACAATATTTCAGTGTCGTATGCAACCGGAACTAAGTCGGAGGATACTTCGTGTGGCAAGTCACTGAGGAAGATTAAGAAAACATATGATCCCAGAAAGCGTACGGTCATGTGAACCGAAGACGACCGGTTGAGAATAATGCAGCGAGTAAGCAAGGAGTACATTGTCAACCTGCGTGGTCAACGCGAGAGCGAACGAATAAAAAGAGAAAACGATAACAGAGCGGAACGATAACAAAGGACGCAGCAGGGTCGTACGTCCGAGGGCGTGGGAGCGAAAAGATTACATATGGAACTCGTAGCTACAACGTAGTTAGCAATAAACGAGTAAGGTCGCTACAGAAGAAATCGTGTGGACCTCTGACCTGTCTGAGTCTAGTGGAGGATAGAAATCAACCCGCCCTTACGCAGTGAAAAACGGTCTGTTAAATATGACTCAAGACGGCAGAAAAGTTTACTTTCGAGACGCCGGCAGTAGAGCTTGTTGTCTGAAGCATGATGCTATACTTTTCAGGCGTTGGGAAAGCTTAGATATACCGAAAAAGCCATGTCCCCACTATGGAAGAAGGTTCGTGATGACGAATGGCGAGACAATGGTCCATAGACCAACGCTTGGCAATCCTTGACACTGTACACAGGACCAATCGGATGGTGGTTGCACGGCCGACTACATCGCCTACCTTCGTAGACGAGGCTGATACGCGCTGCTTTCCAGCGATCGGGCACCATCCCGAGAATAATGGACTGTGTAAACAGCAACCACGAAAGAGATAGCCAGCTTTGCAGAATAGTCAGTAAGGACGGAAGGAAAGAAACGATCTGGTGCAGAAGGCGTAATTTTGAACTCATGGAGCTTCACTAGCGCAGGATTCACTGTGACCACGACTGTCAAAATTCCGCCTGGAATGTCAGCATTTCGTCGCTCAGAATATTTGGTAAACTGCCTTCAAACACGATTCTGTGGAAGTCGGCTGGGACTTCAGATGGTTCGCCATCTAAACACGAACCCTTCTCGGCTGGGTAATGGCAGAATGCTAAATTTATCTTCGCCTGTTTTTGAATAAGCCTATGCGTGCCTCTGGGACGATCAGCAGAGTACCGAATCAAGTGTTGTTGAAAATCCGATCGATCTTCCGGACTAGTGTGGTGCATCGCCTTGGAATTCAGGCTCACACACTGTGATCGTTTTTAGCTCCTGCCATTCTATACCCCACCCAAGCTAGATATTTTGTGCGAATCACTCATGCCATCCCACAACAAAATCGCCGTTGCGGGTTGCTGCCGTTAGTAGAGTGAAATAGTGTCAAATATTACACGATTTCATCGATTGTATCTACGAATTGGTCGCACAAATCGTCAACAGATAATGGTGATCTTAATGGGACGGCAGCAAATAATGTATGGGACGTATCCACACTAATTCCTTGAACATTTCTTTTTGGGACATTTGCTAAAAGGAAATTTCAGCACTACGAATAATGTAAGGAGTGAGATGGGTTGTAACTAATTAAAAAGTAGTTGTCCATGTAGAGGGCCGTTGTGTAGACAGCAGCATGGATGTGAAACTCCAGTTCGTCTAATAGCCACCCGCGGTATTATTTGTTCTGGTCTACAGACTAGGTATTTTATCCGTGATTTCAACGATGTTCAGCACACCATAACTCTGCTCTCGGTTCACGGGTTTCTGATCGGTGCCGAACGGATTTCACCGCCATAGGAAAGCATCGCGGTTATGTGAGGCCAGAAGAGAATAAAGCTTGCAAGGACATAAAAGGTGCGTGGGATTGTGGGCTGTCAACTGATAGAGTGACTCAAGACGAGCACCCACAAGATAACAGAAGACATCAATCATCCATCCATCCACGTACCACTCCATACATTCAGCCATCTTTGGACGCTTCACCACACGTATATGATACTGTACGCACAACAAACACGAGTGTGCTCATTTGTATAAACCTGAAACATACATACGTCCATCACAAAGAATTTCACTCATGCTGTATACAAACAGTCTGGCAACAAGCTTCACAAACCAGAGGATGGGAAATTCAAGTAGGCAGACTGCCATGGAAGATGTAACCCGTCTCCGGGCCAGATATATTTTAATAACCACTCAAGAGTACTAAGAGACCCTAACTGAAAGAAAGTTGGGACTGCAGCCGATGAACGAGTGCATGTCACTTATTCCGCTCAACCGTGCTATCACAAAAGGGCAGTATACACAAAAACTACATGTATAGAACGGCCTGTAGTAAGCTCTTAGAAAGGGAAGGCTTGTTTTATAAGGACAATCGTCCACCTACTTTCCACTTCGTGGGATCCCAGTCAGCCTTGACACTTTCTTTCTCTGGGAAGGTAAAAATTCGTGTTATGGAGCAGGCTATTAGCCAAATTCAAAGTATGTTACCTAACCCTCCGATAATTTTACCTCGTGTGTTAACCTCATGCATCTAGTAGTTCTTCGAGCTACGCTCAATCTACCCGCAACGTCTATTGGTAAGCTGGATACTCAGTAGTCGCGTGTGTAATATACCGGGAGTCTGCACATTCTGAGCCCACCGAACAATTGAATCGGATTCGAAAGAAGTTTCGTACTGGTAAGGTGCCAGGGTACGAGAAATGTTAAAAAATGAATGAACGAAAATCTCAACAGATCCCGATATCCGGCTCGTCAAAATCACAAGTTCCGAGACCGACAATTCACGTAAACATGATCGAACACAACAACTGGATCTACTTTCGAAGTTCAATCATGCGAAAACCCGATTTAACCTTATACCCCTCCCAAGTGTCCATCTCTGTAAAATCTACCCTTCTTGTTTCTAGCTGTTAACTGAACCTTGACCTAGCCGTTTTGTTTCATGGCGTCCACCGGATAGTTGTAAAACAACTCAGGTGCCGATTATTGCACTTCGCTTGAGTGGTGTGTCCATCTTTTTTTGGAGTTCTGCTGGTCCCCACTGTTTTTGAACCAATTGACTGCTCAGAAGAGCACTGTTCGATATGAATGCCATATTGTATGACCATAATACATCTTTAGTCCATTCGGCACCAAGTTGTTGTTCAGTTCCAAGAAAAGATCCGTCGATCAAATTTGTTGAGGTCGTTTAATTATTGACTTTGATAATTTTTTATGGCACCGTAGCATTTTGATCCAATGTTGGCCTCGTTATTTGAGATTGTTGGTTTAACGCTACGCATTGCTGGAGGTCCTCGTGAAAGATCGTAGGACATTCACTTGTTAGCGAGGCGATAAAGCGCAAATAAAACCCACGAACAGATAAACAAAGGTCTGATAATGGCAGATACAGGCGAACAAACTACTTGAGGACAAGTTTTGACAAGTATGTCATACCAAGCGTTTATAATACATCCAGGTCAGCGTTCGCGAGGGGAATTATTTGTCACGCGCGTAATTTGAATGGTAGTGTCAGTCATTACAAGGAAAGCTCGAACTCACTACCGGGAACATATAAGAGAGATCAACTATAAGGGTATAAGTCAATGCAAGATGCGTGGCCACAGACTTTCTACCAAAAGCAGGACATTCACCAACCATTCAAAACAGACAGCTAGTTTACCATTTTGTGCACGGTGCTACAAAAATGCTAAATGCAACATTGGTTTTGAAATCTCCAGGACAATCTGAAAGGCATGTTACTTCGTTGCTTTGTGTATTAACGGTAGAGGCTTAAGCAGCAGACTAAAGCCATAAATGAGCTCAGATTCTGCCGCAAGTTACAGTTGATAACCAAGTTTGTAGCTTCTGTTTCTGCAGCGTTCACTCATGTGCCTGTGCCTGTACCGGAGAGCTGGATGGCGTTTCTTTTAAGGGCTGTTCAACGACCAATTCTTGAGTTTCCACCGGATGGCCGAAAGTGCACACACATGTAATTTGTTGAGGACTGTTGCAACGCCTTCGTGATTCATGATGCACTCGCACATCATGGAAATCTGTCTGAAGAAGGGCTTACTATTCTCGAGGTCGATTACCCCGTCCTTCGCGTGTTGTGCCAAGACATCCGCAAAGGCTGATCTTGTTGCCTTTAGAATATGACCAGGGTATTATAAAAATCGTTCCAAACACTTTACTTGGCCTGCGTAAGGTTGCTGTTTTACTGTGCTTATAGAGTAGTGTATATCGGCTTGGGGAACATACTCGTCGTTGGGAGTGCACAGTGCGGTCACCAAACTAATAGCGCGCTCAATAAGTATCGCCCACGAATCTCGACTTGAGATTCGTGAACCGCATCCAGCTATGCACTGGTGACTATTTGGTGGCCCGAATTTCACGCGATTCAATTTTAGTGTAGTTTGCATATGACAATTCTCAATCTTAACGGACGACAAAGGTCGACGAGGATATGCCAGGAGATTGTGTGGTTCACTCCTCGAACCTTCCACACAAAATACCAGCAAAACACAGCCGACTGTCTTTTAAGTTTTCTTCGATTATCTTATAACAATCACCCAAGAGTGCCCATGTGAGGCTGTTTTTAACCTTTATTCTGACTGTGTTGCATCGGCGAGTTTCATGAATTCCGTCTCTGGAAATAAAAACAGTTCTACGTGGTAACTAGCGGTTGTTTAATTCTATCAGAATGAACTGATGCACCCGCGCTATCTCGGGACGGATAATCACTTATGTCGCGGGTAGTGTGCGCAATGGCCGATTGTGGCATGAGTGAGCCTTCTGACTTTTCCCACTCGAGTATTTGTAATCTGATCAAAGTGGCCTATGAATAAGGTTTTCGGCGTAATTTTAAGGGAACCTAAGTGTTATTCTTGAGAGCGAACCAATAATTGGCGATGTACTTACGAAAAACAGTTGTATGCCCATAATCCGAAATATGACTATTTGAGATCATTTCGACCGACTCTCAACAGTAACGAGTATATGGTTGACGGACACCACAAATGCTTCAGAGTTTCTTCTCTTGTGCCCTCCATTGAATTATAACCTCTGAAAGAAGTGTTATGGAGGACGATAATCCAAATAGGGGAGAGGTGCATAAATGGAAAGTATTTTTTGAGGTTGTTTATCACTGACAACCGTCGGCAAGCTAAAGAGAATAGTAACAAGGATTGCCTCGGAGGTGGCGCTTGAGGCGACTTTACCAATGACAGCAAAAAGTTTAGTGCTGCATCAGCTCAAGCGACCGATGCTCAAGCTGCCGATACGTGTGAAGACGTTCGGGAACTGCGGGCGGAAATCTATATCAAATAGTGTGTGAGAGATTTATGTTGAACAGGCTGATCTAGGTAGGGGCAAAGAAAACTTGAAGTGTGTTCAAACACGGCTTCACATGGATGGCTTAACATTGTTAAAAAGCTCTCGCCGGCAGCTGTAACCAATCTTCGACAGACTGATTGTGTTACGGACCCTCGTGTTTCTCACTGACCTATTTAGTCGGGGGTCAAAATCCTGGAATTTCGCACGAATACTTCACTGACTTTAGTGTCTATATAGAGAAGGCCTTGACTGACGAAATAGTACCGGTTGATAATATCGTCCACATGAACGCCATCCAAAAGTGCACTGTTCGGAATAAGTCTGCCAGAGCATTCCTCAGACATGTGGAGAACGATAGCATGCAGCAGTCGTGTGAGAAGCACATTGCTTGCGACGTACACATGGACAAGAAAATGGTATGCCCGCCATTGTAGGAACGGGTATCGACTTCCGAAGTAAACGACGGCAGAACCACCAGGTGACGGATTCACCGTTCTGATCGTTGAAGAGACATGACTACGTGCTTTCCATTGGATTATACATAAGTGATTCGTCCAAGCACTACGAAAAATTTGTTGCATTCTGGAGATGAGTAATATTGCTGTCGAACTCTTCCCTTGGTTTTAGTGTGACTAAGGCGACTAATCACAGGATCGTATTCATCCGTGCAGCAATGTTCGTGGACGTTTCTTGGAGGCGTTGAATGCTCGTCCACTGCAAACGTTTAAGGTCAACATAATTTCGGCAGTTTTGGCCCTACATGGGACCTGTTGCAATGGAGGGTTTGATGAAGGGAAGGGTATATGAGAACTCCGTGAACTTTTCAGTGTCAGCCTACTCTTCAATACGATGTTGTTCACCACTGCGTGAACGATTTAGAGTCCTTGCTTTCAAACACACTTGCACGATTTGCTGAGATATATGGTAGAAAATAGCTTGCGTTTAATGGACATCGCGCCCTCCATGTGTGTGCCGTTGTAGGTCTGCACAGTATACCGATTCATACTCAGCATTCCCGTTCGAGTCGTGCAGGCAGGCCAGACTTAGTTTCTTCGTTCTTTGAATTTATCTACCCTGCGGGTTTTCAGACGTATAACGGAGGAGACGCACAGGCTAAATATGCATCAGGAAACCGCGGTAGGAGGTGACTTTTAGTGTTTCGGTCTGATATTAGGAGCTGAGGATGGCATACACTTCGTTCTGAGAAATTCTCTCTATGGAGACAAGAAATTCAGTGATGCAGTGTTAATTGGAAAACTGTCTGCTATCATAACCGCTGTGAAGGGAAGAAGAATACTTGGTCAAAGATGTACAGTTCGCCGTGCGTACTTTGACGAATGTTTGCCATCAGCCAGGTTGACCAATTACGTGTAGTGACCTGGATATAACCGCGGTCCGCCTGCTGTACGAGGTGTAGAGTTATTCCCAAAATTTTAGTTCACATTGTACATGAGATCTTAAGGATCTCTGCCTATTGTCTGTTTGCTGCACGCAATCGCGTTTGTCTGTTTCCATACCAGCCGGCCTATGCGCGCCAGTGGCGCCAGACACAGACTTGCGGCTTGCTCGCGCTCTCGATGGTCGGATCCTCAATCTCTCAGCTACTTCTGCGTATCGGTGTCGCGTACCGCTGATCGAGACCTACTGTAATTATCGTATACTTTCGGTCTCCCGAAATCGTTAGTATTTTATGCTTCGCATCTGGTAGTCGTCGCGTATGCCTGAAAAGCGTTCCTTCAATGCACGTAGACATTTAAACGTTCGTTATTTTCTATACAGAGACAAATGGTTCCTTTTTCCTTTGAATCACAAATATATCTTCTCTCTACCGAACCTGTAGGGGATCTGTCAAAGATGAGATAATTACGGCTTGTTGCTGTATTTTTATGCTGTTTTTATCTTCACATAGAACCGGTATTTAACGATTCCCAACAGTACACTTTCTTCACGTGGTCCAGTTCGAAAATAGTACTTCCGACATCCTCCAAGTCGTGGGTTATCATGCTAGGTTGAAATGTGTCTCGGAACCAGACGTTTTCAACATATGTTGTTTTTGGAAGAATGACCCTCCCAGCAAGACAGGTAGTTGTATTGTATGAAAGTTCGTTTGTAGACTGGTAATTTCCATTTTTAAAATGATTCATGCTTTCGATAAATTTGGAATGCGGCACAAGCAGGAAATTTGTCTGGAGCGATAATCAGACATACCCTCAATCAATGTCTCTTTTCATATGGATCGTGATTGAAAGCGTGAAGTATATGGTATGAAAAAATTTCAATGCACCTCAACTAGAAAGCCAGTCGTCCTTGTAGACTTTACAAACGAGGTGGGCGGCAATCCACAGAAAACATAAGTGCATCCCGATTGTTGTCTGCCACCACCACCATTAAAAGACATGTCCGCTGAATTAATTCTTCCCAGTAGTTTAGCTTTGTTCTCCGCGGGAAATAACTCAAACCTGAATAAATCCGTGGCTTTGGAAAGGGTGTGATGAGACAGCTCGTTTACAAAAAAAATCTTCCCACAACGCCGTCGCCAACGGCTGACTTCAATGGATAGGATCGACGAAATGGCATAGTGGAAAAAATTAATGAACTACACTAAACCCCGATATAAAATAAAGAGTAAAGTCAAGGACTGGACTCATTAAGGATAAACGATGCTTGTGAATCATCAAATAGTGTTGGAGAAATATACGGAGTGTGATTGTGCGAAATGCTTCAACCGAAATTTGGTTCAACAATGGAATTTCTAGCTGCCTGCTAATCACAGATCTTTAGGGGAGAAACTAACAAGTGTGCGTACCACAGCTTAATCCTCAAGTGTTCTGTCTAGATTTTATCAGGTAAAACAAAAATGTGCAGTTAAACCTGAGGTAGCAGTTGCGCGGTGTTAACAGAATGAAGAATAAATATGTGAAATTGCCACATACTTCGTCGTTTCCGATCGTTGACTACTACCGGTGTGTTCGACAGAAATACAGTTGCTTTATCAAAAAATGATTCAATAGTACAGCCTGATATTTCGTAGCAAAACCTGATAAATTCTCGCAAGTCTCTCACGACATCTTACAATAGTCCGTCGATGAAAGACGAGAGGCAGTCATTTCATTCATTGACCAGTATTTTAGCCATGTTGAATAATTACAAGAGCAAGTTTTCAGATATTATATCGGTATTAAAATATTTGGCTTCCCGAAATGTTAACCTGTAAGGAGAATTGCACGATATCCACCATGAGTTCATCGAACTAATTCGTCAAACCGTGGCGAGGGCAACCCAACGTCGCGAAAACTATTGGCACCATATCGTTCCGCTGCAGAATTTCAGTCAACAAAGGTTGAATTTGTTGAGGTCTGGTGCATTGTTTTTGAGATTGCTGTGCCTTGTTTGGTCAGTGTTGAAGGGTGGCCCTATCTTTCTTCATTTTTCTAAGAATAAACAGTACCAACCATTTTCATTCTTACACCAACTACTATAACCGTTTCTTCTGCTCTTATTCAATCTGACCCCTGCACATTTCCGAATGTCAAAATAAGACATTTTCCTTCCATGTTCTTTCTTGAGTAGCTTATAA
>LUCH01018994.1:0-10404 GCA_013368495.1 Paragonimus heterotremus | reverse complement strand
GTCAGTATGTGGCGAATCTGATTTCCTCGCCAACCTCGTGATGCAATTTGGGATACTTGGGTTTATACCCATCCTAGTGCAAGGACTGACCCAGAGCTCCCGATCATGCTCGTCTCGCAGCTTTGGGTAGCTGGCGGCACATTCCGGAAGGTTCTGAACAATTACAGAATCTTCCCTATCAGTTATGTTCGACCGTTTTATGGCGACACTATTGGAGCTCCTGGAGAACTTTGCCGAAATTACGCTGTTATAAACGTGTCTCCCCCGAGCAGCAACATTGAGCTTCTTGGGTAGTATCGAGTGCGGAACCTCGGAATTCGGTCGCTTCCGCTTACACGCTGTAGACGGGTTGTCAGCAGAAGTGGGCATGTACGTTTTAGGGGCAACAGGGGTAACCTTCTTTGACGGCGCTCCCGAGGCAACTGACGCATATGATGCTGTGTCTCTAACACTTGTAATGCAAACCTTACTGGCTACAGCTCATGGCTTAGGGGATGTCACATCTACTGGTAAGGTGTTAGTTTCAGAACTGGGGGGCTGCCTTGGGTTCTACAACAATGACAAACAAGGTGGATACAGTCTAGCTGTGTTGTTGTGAACATTTTGTAAACTTCGTTCGAAATGCCTAGACACGAGGTGTGAAACCATGTGTCGCAGAGCAAACACTGTATGGCGTGAACCCTCACGCGTACGATCTCTACACAAGATCAACAGTTGGAAATGTTTACCATCTCTAGGGCGACTAAGCAAAATGAGAATAATTTAATTCGTTATTCACGAAGTCTTTGTGTTACGGACACAGTTAAATATCAATAAAACAACGCGGAGAGAAATTCGAACTCACAGTATTCGAACTTCCCGTCAATAGTTATTATCAACGCTTAAGTATGCCTCATAGATTCACGCTGGTAGTTGCTCCGTCTGTAGCGACTATAACAAATGATATTTTTGATAGTCGCATTCACTCGTACATTTGTGATGATTCTGGCTTTTTGCCCACTTTTGTTTTGGCCAAGTTATTCCTATTGTAATATACGTCCCGGGCTACAATAACAACTCGCTCCGTGACTTGCAAGCTTGACGTCTTTCTCCGTACACTTTACTTTCCAGGGTCGATACAAATACACGAGCGTCGACGCGCTTAGTCCTTGCTTTTCACTGTTGATTGGTTTTCGATAGTGACTGTAGACTGGGTAATAATCTGCTGTAACAGGTCCATCACGTCCAATTACCTTAAGCTATCAACAACGTTTTTAAAGGAGAACATCGAAGAAATCAAATCGAACTTGTATTGGGACCGTTTAGGATGAGTTATAGAGATATCCATCACTTCGGGATAAAACAGAGATAACATATTGGCAGTCGTCAGTAAAGTCTGCAGCCGGCGAAAACATAGACCAACAGTCATTGGAATCATAAGCATCCATGCTCCGAATGTAGAGGTGTTGTAGCTGAAACGGTAGAAGTGGGAATCAATGTTTTCGTTAGATAAATAACGAGCCTCTAGGTTGGTCATTTTCCGTCGGATAAGTGAGCATCTACTCGTGTACACATGGCCAGCTACATTAAGGCATGCTCAATAAGCAACAAACAAAACAATACGCACGTTATTAATGATAAGGTGGGACATGTTACGCATTTTTACACCACACCGTAAGTAGAAACAACCAGGTGACAACGTGGACCGTTTTCCACCGTAAGTACTGTCAGGGAAACAGGCTGAATGTATAATTCTGATATGTAACTTAACACCAACCGTGGCGACATATTTCCCATTAGGAATTACTGTGATATTTCGTGTACAATGCAATGTGAACACAACGTGGTCGAAAATTACAAAATCTATTATATCGCCAAAACCGCGTAAACTTGAGCGTTTCCGCGTGTTAGATATATGTATTCCACCACAAAAATTCCAATGGAAGCATTTTCAGAACGTAATATCGATTAGGAAAGCCAACATTATGCTTTTATCGAGAAAAATGCTGACACCATTTTTTTCAACAAAAGTAAAAACATGGGTAATTTTTAGATACAGCTGATTTTGCTCATTGCAACACGACCGTTATACTTGATAAAATCTATATATTTGTCCCACAATAGGCATTTTAATATTTCATGAAAAATTCAAAAAATCACTTTTCGCGCCTAAGTGGTCGTTTCCAACTCGTTTCGGCCTTGAAACATCATACCGGCGAACGACACAATTGCCCTGATTTCTGACATCAGCCTTGTTCTCGTGAGAACCACAATGTGAGGGTGCTTATCAGGTGCTGTCTGCTTTTATTTCTGGAGGTTTGTTCATCAGACCAAGGTAGTTGGTAGTTGGATGACGTAGGAATGCGCAGAATTTTATGGACACGTATTATGTCCCCATGACGACCTCGGTGGTCCCGAATGGACAAGTTCAAGTTCTCTAGCCTTGAGGCATAAAACAGGACTCTCACTGTTAGTACTGGTTTGGTTGATCTGCTGTCAGCGTTTTTTCTTAGCCAAATATCTTGACTAAGAGGAGATGGACAGGCTTGCACGTTGAGTTCTGGACGAGTCTCTGCTAAGCCTCAGAATAAACATGGGAAGGAAGCAGATTTCAGGCCATCATGGTTACGTTCCGCTAAGCGCATAATACTGCTAGCTTTGCATGGGAGTATGCGGTGTTTTGGGAAGCGCCCAGGTCTATGAGACCTCTGCTTAAAAATGGGGGGCAAGTTTAGCCTCTGCGGGTGCTGGGTGAGGAGGCTGTTTCAGAGGAAATGTGGTAATTTTGGCCTGAATCTTTACGTTTTAATCGTGGTTGAAAACGATGAAACTAAAATTTCAGGCAGAGTTTCTATAGTGTGTGAGAACCAAATCACCGAGAAGCGACCGGACTTTATCCGGATGCAAATCAGAAATTTCAAGTTAGTTCTCGTGTGCAATATCTAATCGGCCATTGACCAGTATGATGGCAGCACGCTGGACACACTATTAGTTTTCAAGCGGGCATGCGTCCGGCCATCACTCACTAATAATTCAAAGCACCTTTCCCAAATGGTAGTCGAGATGTAGCCCCAACAGGCATAAAACCAACAAAACAAGACGGTGTTTGGAAACGAACCACGTGTTCTCAGTAATGTGTGGATAAACGCCAAATCGTTAGTTCTTGCCTTGTCTGGGACCAACGACGGCAACCAAACAAATAAAGAAGGAACACCATATGGGATGGAGCCCGCCGGGTGGCCCCTAATGCACGCTAGGCAAAGCCTGCCTATAACCTTCGAATGCGTTAAACAACACTCAAAATGTTTCAGGCCAAACGACCCTGAAGAATGAAATAACAGATGAGTCGTCAGGGGGAAAGCAGGCATTCGCTACGTAAAATTGTCTGTGCTAATGAGTTCATATCGAACCCAATACAGCAGACGTACACAGCATCATACGTACAATACAAACAAGTGGGGAAAAACACGATATCAACCGGGCTCTTTAGAGAAGCCACACGATTGCTGGTCGTCACACGCTGACTAGCGAGTGCGTCGCCTTTCGATCTGGTGTACACGACATGACTGACGTACGTGGGCACCGGTCTAATAGGAACCTCTTAACTTGCATGAAGTATCCTTCCTCAACACAGGGAAAGTGTGTTCAATCATTCTAATGGTAGCAAACACCCTTTCACCACCACCTATTGATAATTGATTAGACAAGTCAGACGACACTCAGATAACTAGGGTGTTCTTCAAACCGGGTTTTGGGATGTATACCATGCCGTGCGCACCATGGGTTACGAAAAAATCGCCCGCAGTCTCCACTCAGCCACAATTTACTCAAAGAGAGACTGCAATCGCGAGACTAGCATCGAACATCGTCAAGACCAGTCCGCAGTCTACTGGGACCACCAACATTTCAGGTTTGTCATCCGTCGGCCTGGTAAACAATGGTGCTAAAAATACTATTCGAAATGTCTTTGGTGTATACAGGAAGTGACAGTGTAACAAATACTGAATCTTGAGAAGCTCCCGCATAAGTCAAGGGGGGTGATGAGTTGCTTGACCTGAATTCTACTGTGAACCATTTATTCTAGATAAATGAGGCAATCCAGTAAAGGACCTTTTTGGTGCCAGGTTGTCCCAGATTACGCGTCAGAAGACCGAGATGGATAAGATTGATAACTGGTCCGTCGTAGATGAGGCTTCAACCTGCTGAAAGATATTGTGCAACTTCTAAGGAAGACCCCAACGAAATCGTAAGGGATAATGACTGAACTGAGACCAATGTTGCTGACTCCTGTCAAGCTGTCCATTAGGTCAAGCATACTTGTTACGCAAACCGTCTTGGATGGAAGCCATGATGACTTTAGGAGCAGGATTCATCCACTTAGAAGTACCTGAATATTACACATTTTAGTTTCCCGCGTTGAAGGCTAGTAGTTTTTGTTGATCGGTTACCTGGTCTGGATAACCTACAGGATAGACACAGCTTCGGTTCACCCGCTAACTAGAACGCAATTTTGGAATGTCTGTTTAACTAGCTTATACCGGAGTTCTACCAGTCGCTGCCTCTCTGACAGTCCTAGCTCGGACTTTGTCTTGATATAGCGCACTGTGTAAATTAATGTTGAATGATGATTTTTAACACCCAGTATAAAAAAGTCAGCAGCGGGAATTAGTTGACGAAAGCTCTCCAGCTGTAAAACGGAGAGGGTCAAGCAGTTTCATAATCAGAGCTACGAAGAGCCCCTTGATAACTCGCCAGCAACCGGAGGGCCAGAAGAAGTCTCGTCATGTGGCAAGTGTAAAGAAAAACTGATGGAATATTTGGTTTCAGGCGGGTGGTACTTATTTAATTAAGAAAGCTTTTCCACGCGATCCGTCAGATAGACCTTCCTTTTATAAGCCTGAAATGCTCGTGGACCTCTGAATTCAGCGCATTTCAAGTGGTGAAGCAAACGTACTTGAACTCTGATTTGTCTGAAAAGAACGTTTGGTAGTTAACTGGAAATGGTCATCAGGGAGACGACGTGTCCTACACAGAATATTGGAGTCAGATGATGAAGCATGCTGATCGCGGGATACAAATATAGCGTCCGTCCTTTGGAATGCTTTTGGAACGCATGGTAAGTCAATCCACGAAACTGCCCTCATGAAATTTTACACCGAGGCAGTTTCTCGGGTAGCCAAAATCGGGTTGATTGAAATGTCAAACTGTGGATGCTCAATGGTAAATGTGACCAGTAACGGGCAAGATCAAAAGTCAACAATGAACAGCGGTAGGTTTAGACGATGATTTGGTGAACGTTTTATGCACCACGTGGCCCTCATTTGTGACAGCTAAGTCCAGCAGAAAGAGAGGCTGACCATAATGAAGCCGCATCGGGGTGCTGCTTGTTGCGTCTACGTCCTCCACCCCATCGACATTCATAAGTGGACTGGAAACCCGCTTTCACAGTTTGAGTGGAACAGCTGTGGCCGGCTTATCAGAGACGCACCGAATCCACTCACACTGAGTGAAGAAAAACGCTTTAATCCCAGGAGGTTTTCTAAGTCTTCAAGAAAAGTATCGTCATTGGATGTATTGTTTGGGAAAATGATAAATGATCCCCATTGAGTAGTGTTTTGGCTACGCGCTACTAATCGGCACCACAGGGCATCAAATTAACCAGAAATTTGAAATTCCCAGGCGACGATAGGTAGCAAGAGGTTTCGATTAAGAAAGCTCGCATATATCCCATTCTCTCGGGCAAGGTAATCTCGGTAAATTTGGTGTTCGGGGAGGTCCAATCCACTGATGCTGAGGTCGCCAATAATATGGTTTTCGATGGGGCAAGAATGTGACGTACCGCGCCACAGGCCAACTACTTGAGTCCCGAAAGCTTAGTGAACATACTCGGAAAGTTCGCACATCTACTGTTGAAAGCTACCTCCTCGTTTGTCTTTTAAAACGAAAGAAAGAAGGCCGTGAGGAAGAATTTCGGGGGAAGGCCTAAGGTCGAGAAGTGGGCTGCAGTCGGCTTTCGGGTCGAGAACGACTTGTTCTGCTGAGTTGGCTAGAAGGCCCTCGTCTGTGACAGTGGACACGATCTCATAGCTCATGCGTAAATCAGCTAACATACCAGACGCCTGAGCAGAACTTTTGTGGTTTCAGCCGGTGGTCTCTGTGTGTTTTTGAAATTTTGCAATCCCGGTATTGACTGGAAGCTTACACCCATAGGTGGTTTGACTGCCTCATCTCTTGGAGGCGAAACTTTCAAGAAGAAGTTTGTTTAGTGGGTTCACTAGGTTCGTTATAAAACCCATATATATATTTGCCTGGTAGGCGGCCTACTTCCCGGTTCTTTAGTTGAACATGTGAATGCAAACACCACATAACTCACGCTCTGCGGAGGTGGAAGCATGGAAGTATCGTCATAGCGTTGGTCAAAGCGGACGTAGATAGAGGTAGATATGGGGCTAAATTTGTCCATTGTAATCGGGGCTCCAACTTACTGGCAAGTTTGGTAGAATTTTCACGAACAACTTTACACGGAAGTCGCAATATACGTATCACCCGGTGTGCGAAAACGGGATGAAAGGGAATAATATAAATAAACTGAATAAAAGTACGATTGTTTGGTTTAGTAAAAGATGCCTTACATGATTCCGTACTCTGGGCTCTGCCTGTTGACTACCCAACGTTCATAATGACACTTCACAGAACATTTGATAAGGGATGCGATCGGCTGATGATTGTACCTGATTGTTGTGCTTTTCGCGTATACTTCTAAATAACCCGGATAAGTCATCACTAAATCCTTCTGCTTTATGATATTCTATTAACCTGAAATCCGCGCAAAAAATGCCCTTACTGCACGGCTGACAGAGTCCCCTTTAAGCTTCGATGAATTCCCTGAGACAAGTCTGACTGCTGAGTCGTGGTAGACGAGTGATTTGGAATGACTGGAACCTTACGGGCTATTATCATATCGTTCGAAGACCGCAATGTTTAATGCCAAGCACGCTTAACTGTTCTGGTCTCATGGTGCTCAAAATTCCTCGCAATAATATTACCCGTTTTAATAACCCTATTCGGAATAGTTCAAGTGCCACGATGTCCGGGTGCAGAAGACTTGAACAGGCATATACTTTCAGTTTTTAACTAGTGCCTCAATAGACCATAGATAGGATAGAGGAGTCTAATTGGGGCGTTCGGTCCCGGTCTTCTCGACTAGGCTGTTTGCGCCGTTGGCTTTGCACACCAATATAAAATGCCACAAGAAGCCCATACCTCGTGAACAGCTGTGTTAAGATAAGCTTGTTGCGATGGAAACAAACTTTTGTGGTACTCTAGTGAGCGTGGTGAACTGTGCATGTGTTCAGACAGGGTTGTAGGCGGTTCACTACCGGCCATTCTGAAAGTCTCTAAAGGAGGGGCTGGGATGGGCTTCTCTCTGGCGGAGCGATAACTAATGACATCTTTTCATATTACTTGCGAATATCAGGCATCCAATATGCATAGTGACGGTGACTTCTTTGGCCAGTGCATTGAGGGACAGGGGGATTAGTATTAGCTCTTTTGGTAGACCCGCAAATGCTTAATCAACAAGGGATAAGTCGCCATTAATTCTGACACTGTGGGATCTGCCGGATAGGTCATCCTACTTTCAGACTAGCGATTTCCCGAATATTTCACAGGAGTGGGCCATTGCCGGGAGGACCTGGTTATCGATTTGTCAAATACTTTTCGGCTGTCAGAACAGAGGATAGTTTTACCCCGCCGGATTCGGTTCTTTTTCAGGAATCATCAGTTAGCAACAGGTCAGTGGCACGCGAAGGAACAGGGTGAAATCGGTGATGCTATCGGATGAGGGACTTACGTCCCTGTTGAATTTGGTCGTGAGCCAGTCTTCCCAGGTTTTTGATACGGTCATGTGCAGTCCATTGGAACCATACGCTGAAGTGTTACCGCAATCTCCGTTTTTGTGAGTGGATACAAAGTGACAGTTCCTTTTTCTGAAAACCCTGTCCTTCATTAACGAGTGACTGAAGATGGAGTGCAGTGACACCGCCAAAGAGTCAGCAGGGATTTCGATAAAGCTACACGTGATATTTTAAAGGTCTGAGTTGGTTTTCAGTACATTGGAAGGGCAGACCTGTGATGCTGAGGGGGGGGGGTTCTCGTAGGTAGTCAGCCAAGTCACTCTAAAAGACAACTCGGTCGAGATTAACCGCTGCGTTCCATTTATTGCCGGTCGCATCGTAATGCAGGCGGATCAACTTAATACTGTCTGGCTAAAAATTGTTCCGAAGTGAACTTCAAGAACGCGAGCTTGCGAGGCACCCTGTGTTTTCTAGGTCTCAATTTTTGTTTATCGAGGTGTCGAGCGATACAGATCTGGGCCGTTGTCTGTAAAAATCTTTTGATGAAGATCCGGCGAGCATAACGTGCTTGGTTTCCCATGCCGCTTCCGTTAATGTCTCCATAATAGGATGGACATTTGTTCGAGAAGACAAATGATTGGCGCATTTAGAGTACTTAAATCCAAGTGGTTTTCAAGAATGTAGTCAAAATAAACAGTGGCATCATTGCATAGCCGTACAGCAGCCATTCAAGGGACACTTGTAAACGTTGTTCATTCGTTGGATCGTACGAAGAACAGCATGGCGAACTACAGTGGAACCATCAGATTGTGCTTGCATACGCTTTATGAGACCCAGACTCACGGCGGTGTCGAAAAATCCGTCGGCCATTGAAGTTACCTCACCCGCTGAGCGTAACAACTCTAGGCTAGTTCGCAGAAAAACCCCAGAGTGAGTAGGTCCATGTAATTTTCACGTTACTTATAATTCCTGGCTGTCGTTAATTTGATAATCCTGCATTAGTTTAGCCGATGCATGCAGATGAAGGACTCCAGCCAACACTTATTATCACTGTTACTGTTATTATCATTAGTGTTTTACGGATTCGCTGGGAAACATACCTCTATTATCATTGTTACTACGATATATTTCTCAACGTATCTGTCAGAAACGTGCTTAAGTGAGCACGACCAGTATGTATAATGTAAGGAGATATATAATTGCAAAGATTACACAGTTAGTGATAATGAAATACGCCAGTTGTGTAAATGCAACAACAGAAAAGATACAACGAGATAGAAAAGTTTCAGCTAGTGGAAAAACATTCGACACACATGCTTCATTTTCCCCAAAAGTTTATAAAAAAATGTTGCGTAGTTACATCAATTCACACGTTAAAAGATGATCCCTAAACTAATAATCAGGATCATGTCGGAAAGAGGTGAGTTGGGAATGGCGAAGGCGAGAGGTCGAAGGATTTCGTCATTATCTAATGCGAATGGTATCGAGAACATGTGCGGAAAATTTTTGTTTAAATGAAGGGAGACGGGAAAGGTCGGAATCGCATAAATATGAACTTACATCCTGGTAGGACTTTGGTAAGAACTCAAAATCGACGGGATTTTGCAAATCAGTTGAATCGTCCAACCGCTATGGAGTTTTGCATATCTAGACGTTGTGGATTGTCCTTTCCTATTAGATGTATTTGTGAATTCAAGAGTGAATTGCAAACTTGCCGTGAAAATGAGAGAATGTGGAGTGATCCTGTGAACTACGACGAATAATGGAAACTGTAATTTATATCAAAACTCAATGTGAAGTGAATAATTTTGTTATGGTTGACAAAATATATGCCGCCAATTGTCTTACCGTGCACCGCATTTGCGTAGCGACCAAGAACCATACAACGATGGCTACCATTAAGTATTATGTATCAGCTTACTAGGATTAGGATGAAGTTTTCCGAACTTTGAAGGCCGTCAAAGTAAAATCCCCGTTTCTCAGGCTGCACTCCCAGCTACGTTACAGGCGGATCGCGGAACTGACGGTGGACCTATTTTTATTAACTAGGTTATACGTTGGTGCGGAGTTCAGCTTGGGTCAACGTAGCCAAAGAGGAACGAGTGCAAACTTCCGGCAGCGTCCAATATCGACCAGAGAAGATAGGAAGCCCATTGAACTCGTGAATGCACTCTGGAGACTTTCTAGGGCTAGCCTATCAGACTTGCGCTTGTGGCAACATATGAACGTAAAAGTAGTAGAATCGGGATCGTATGCATGGTTTATAAGGGTGCAGTCCAGCAGCAAGAATAAAGAATGAATGAGCAATTTGGCACATCGATTGTCTGGTTTTGGCTATTATAAAAAGGCTTTGGTGAAATGGAATGAATCTGAATAACGCAAAACCAGGTCGCACACTGAGATGGCCGTTGTTGTGCTATGACTGTCAAGCTTTTTAAAATTCTCCAGTGTATGACAGCTATCAGTAGCGATGTTGGATTTATTGTTTGTAAATTCCATCAGCCAGGTAAGACACCAGGACTCCAAAGACATGATGTTGGCAATTATCCGTTTCACGGGATTCGCCTTG
>LUCH01018993.1:0-10312 GCA_013368495.1 Paragonimus heterotremus | reverse complement strand
TTACGTCTTCAGTTGTCACCAGGTTTCATGTTTGTCTTGTTTTATATCCATTTGTTGCTTTGTACCGCATGTAATTATCTGTCATGATCGCTCACTCCCGAGCGTGCTTCTCACAAATGCGTTGAGAAATATATATTATTATTATTTTTATTAAGGCTAGGGAAGCCTGGGGTGTACGAACATGGGAACTAGCAACGGGATAAAAATAAACGGGGGAGTATTTCTTTCCCACAGATTTATGTCCAGAAGTTTTGTATGCCGGCCAAATAAGCCGTCATTACTGACTTCCTTTGATTATAGCCCGATGGCCTATCACGGTGGACAGGTTATTACGAATGAGCATATGTATAATATGTGGGGAAAGTGTATATGGTTTATAATCGTGTTTTGTTCCCTTTGGTTATGTTCTTAGTAATAGTCTATACAAGTTAGTTCTACTAAATTTACTGCATGCTTCAAATTTATATTGTCCAGCATTCTCAGCCATGAGAGCATACTGAAGCACGTGACTAAGATTATGCGTTTTCGTGAGTGTGCATTGAATTAAATGCTAGATGGGGTGTGAGTAAGTGGTGGAGACGAAATAAGCGGTTTCAGACAAGCTGTTTTAGATGGGAGCCTGGTAGTAGGGACGGATACATACGTTACATGCTTCTGACGGCTAAATTTTTTCCGGACCACGTTCAAAAAAGGTCATCAGAAGAAACACAAAGTTTGAAGATAGACGATATATTTGGTGATGTAAGGAATCTGTCCAGGCTGCTTTGAAAACGCTGAATGTTGTGACTGGCCCTTATTTTATTCGGAAGTCCCTTCCAAATATTGAAGTAGTTTGTAATAAAGAAGTTGGCTCGTATTACTGCGAGCTGGCAGGGTTGACAAAGTGAAGCCCCTATTTCTGAGACCATATGAAGAGCTGGGTTGGAAATGAACAGCGAACGCTGTGGTGATGGCGTCCGAGTGTATCAGTTCATACAGAAATGTAAGATTCAACTTTAGTCTTCGTAACCAAAGTGGGTCGATGCCAAGTTTTTGACAACGTTCATTATAGGTGAATGAGGATGTATATCCTATTAAAATTTTGGTGAATGAGCGTTGGAGATTTGCGTAGATGACATTAAATGGAGGTGCGCTACTCAAGTTGAGGTAGAGCACACATTTTGTGAAGAGCCAGCCTCTCATCCGATGGACCGAATGTCTTTCTGATACGGCTTATTCTACTTTCAATTTTTGCTATCTGAAAGCGTATTTTAGAGAAGTTAAAGAAGTTTGGGTACCATATTTTCATATCTCCAACGGATGTAACGATATCAATATAGTGATCATCCAGTGAGAAAACCATTGGGTATTTGACAACTATAAGTGATAATCTTCAATTTGTTTGCTGGGAAAGTCACGAACCATGTTTTCCACCACGACTCCAATAATGCTGGGTCCAGTCGTACACTTCGTCGAAACGAGACGAGGTTGCTGGGCTGGCGGAATGTGTGAACGATTTTGATATCGTTAACGAACAGGAAGGGTTCGCCATGTTTAACAATATCGTATACGTTATTTAAATACATGAGGAAGAGCAACGGTCTCAGAACGCCTCCTTGAACCGTCCCACTGGTCACTAGTTTTGGCGTTAAGCAGTGCTCTCCTATTTTGACACTCCTGGTTCGGCCATCAAGGTAGGACGAAAACCAGCTGTACAAGAGATTTTGTATGCCAATGGTTGATATTCCGGCTAGCAGGCGCTTATGGGGCAAACGAACAATGGCCTTTTACACGTCTAGCAGTATGATAATGACCGCATTTCCTGCGTCGGCAGGCATAAATATGTGGTTTAAGAATTCCAACTGACATGTCATGCAAGGGCGCTTACTAATTAAATCGTGTTGTGAAAGATTTGTAAAGTTTTGTGACTTTAAGAATTCGATAATGGGCACTTTCAAACATTTTTGAGCAGATTGATGTGCGGTTGATGAGACGATATTTACTAACTTCCTGCCTTGGACCACTTGTGTAACGGGGCCTAATGATTGCCTTTCTTGTTGTTGAGGGAAGGTGCACAGTAAAAGTGATAACGTGAACCATTTAAGTAGAAGGATTTGTACATCCTCATCTCCTTGCTTAATAGCGACTGGTGAGATACCATCAGGTCTATGGTGGATTTAGTGTTTAACGATAGTTAGTCGCGAGCTGATAATGAAAACACTGCACAGAACTTTGGTTGTTTTCAACGGAGTAATAACGGATAATAATGTGTTCTTCACGCTGAACGCCGCAACAAAATGTGACTTAAAGGTTTCACTTATTTCAGGAGGGTCGCCGACAACCATTTTAGCTATGAAAGTAATGACTTCTATAGAAGGGCCCTTCAAGGAATTTCTCCGTCTCATCAGTTGCATCAGGTTCATGCCTCTCTGCCCGCCACCGCGCGCGAGCTGTTCTCCGTTCGCCTAATGCAGTTGTGATCTATGTTCTATGTATTCAAATATGCTGCTCATTTGCATTACTTTGGGAAGTCCAGTGTTCTTCCGTGCATCGACTTAGGTGACTTAAGTCTGTCAGCCTCCTTTTCAGTAAGGGTTCGACCTTATACGTACGAATCGAGGCGTTTTGGCTTCATGGAGATCAAAATGTTGATACAAAAAATGAAGCGTTTGACAAACACCTCAGTTGCTGCTCTTGAGTTTGATGTGAAAAATAAAGAACTTGCTCCAATTCAAGGATCTTAGTGAGAAGAAGGTACTTCAATCAATGTATTTGATCGGGCGGTGGAATAGAGTTGTCGGTTTGATAACTGTATTAAAATCAGACTTACAGTTGACGCCATTGCTGTCATTTCCTGGAAATTGTTCCAGAAAGGATATCCTTACAGACGAGATGCCTGTGGCAACTATGAGATCCCAACTGTGTTCCTGTCTGGTGGGTGTTAAGACATGTTGGTTTTATCCTTTCTGTCGAATGCGTGAAATAAATTCAGCACGCTTTGCAGCAGCTGCGAATGAGGTCCAGGAGATATTAGGCATGTTATGGTCACCAGCTTTTCGTTTTTATTTGCAAGGTATGTTTGATACACGAATTATCGCCTCTACAGGGGCAGTCAAGTCACAACCAGTAGAATTAGGCGGTCGGTGAATGCATCCTATAAGTGGGTTGCCAGAACTTACGAGGAACATTAACCACGACGAGTCCTCGATTTTATTAAGACTAGGCTCGTCAAGTGCAACTGCGGAAAATTGCTCTTTTAGGTAAATAATGCAGCCACCACCTCGTTGTACGATCTACCACGAAAGCGTTAAGAAACGCTTAGCAATGAACCAAGATCGGTTTACAATACGTTACTATTGAACAAATGATCGAAGTTAATAAATAGACAACTTCAACAGTTCCGATCGACGGATCGTTTCCAGGAGATAATTATAATTTGATACCAAATAGGATAAAGATGAACTATAAGTGTAACATGTAAGCCGGCTGTTTACATGTTGTGATTGTCCGTCACACCAGCGGACTAACTGTGGGGCAACGTGGAGACGCCGGGAGACAGCGCTCTTCCGAAGTAGGGGTTCCAACGAGTCCTGTAAAAGGAAACAACGAGAAAACGAGCAAGAGCCAAAGGCCCAATAAGCCATGCACACGACTTACACAAACGACAACTAAAACGGCGTCGACAACACAGCAGCACGACCCGATACACAATTCAAATTCAACCTGTGCGCGCTTGCTGGTTTCGACCGCACGTTACATAAGCACATACTGTAACATTCATACCCAACAGAGTTCTTTCGAGCAGTCAGCAGGTTAAAAAACGACGGAGACAAGCCGAGCTCCAAAATGTGATGCACGCACCAATCAAGCAAGGTACAAAAAAGCGACAAGTGACTATTCGCACAACTGTCAATTGACGCGATAAAACAAAACATCTAGATCAAGGCCAATCAACGGCAGAAACAGGGGCGGTAGAATATACAGGGATGAGCCTTTCTGGGGAATTGGCTTGAGTCGGATTTTCACACGACTGTGGCCTCGAACTTCGATACACTCGTCATGTGAGACGAGCTCCACTAGATATACTGTGTCTTATGAGACTTACTTGTGTCCGGAGTATCGGGACAGCACCACATTTTGGTGACAAAAATGATATGGGGATTAGAAAAAGGACAAAAGATCTAAAAATATCCACCCAACTTATCAATGGTCTTACGTTTATGAGTAGCAAATTATTGGCATTTTTCCCTGAGGCACAACATATGCGCTGCTAAAGAACTGCATGAGAGATGGGGCAGTGGGTTGCGAATTATCATGCAGAGGGGTCCGACCTGTGGAATGCATCAATTTTTCATTCACCGTTATGTGGATGTCACAAAGATTTGACTCCACGACAGAAAGTGCTGGAAGAGTGTCATTATCGTAGGATAGTTAAGTTGATGAGCTACTTGCCTGTTCAGCCTCGTCTTTGTTCTGGAACTTTGAACTACCACCCCCAACACTCTGGAGAAATTTCGGTGCCTTATGTCCAGGACTCACTCCAGTCTGCGTCTTGGTTGACGGAGGGAATCGTCGATGATTAGGGGAGGTATTTTTAGCGCTAACCGTGGTTTGTACTGCAGGAACTTAGCCGCGCCTGGCGTAAACTGGACTGACGGACATTGAAATGGTGATGCCAGTTACAACTTGCTGATCTGGGGAAGTCGTAGAATAATTAAGGTTAACAGTCAATGAGGTTGCTGATATTCTTATTTCAGTTCTGTTTCACTTGGGAAATATTGGCTCGCAGAATTTCACTTTGTAGTGGTGTCCTGTTGCCAAACAGTTTTATGAAATCGAAATCCTTGGCATGCATAATTTGGTTTTGTTTTTTGACGAATTCGTTTGTTAATAGTTCATTTTTGAATTACAGTAACAGTAGGCAACGCTTTTTGCTTACTTTCTTACGAAGTCGTAGGCGATTGCACCCTTGGTTTTCCAATCCAACGTCATCGAGTAAAACTCTTTTCACGGTCACTGAAAGTATTCTTTCAGGTACGTTAAACATAACCACTCTACTTGCACAGCGTAACCGTTTGTGCAGTTCAGTAGCTGCTACGTCAACAAGTGTTCCAACAGCTTCGAGATCTTTATCACTAGAAGTAGTAATCTCAGGGCGGGCGTCAGTTGAGACATTCAGAATGTTAACTATTGGATCCAGCTGGTGCAAAATGTTGGTAAGCTCTTCGTGCTTACAGTGTAGCTTCGTCATTTCAGCCTCTAAGTCCGTTATTTTTCTAACCTGATCTGCAAATACATCGGCAACAGGAACTGAACACAGCTTGGCCTTGTTTCTTCCTTGTGAATGGCTAATATTTGCCATTGCGATTACCGCTTTAGCAGCAGATTCGGGCTACATAGCAATAGCAGGGATGGAGCAGGTGTTGGACGTGGTGCCTGGAGATTTTACGCCCTCTTGCATGAAACTAATCGCTTGGCGACTGAAAATTTTAAACACTATCTGACTTAGTGGACATTCTTTTTTTTCTAACAAATTATGACTAAAACGTTTCGAAGCAATAAACAATAACATAATGTGGGAAACCGTACGCTAACTTGAGTCATTAAATGGTATAAATGGAATATACACCTGCACGTAACAATAACTGGCATTTCTCGAAACACCTGGCAGTCGCACATTCAGCTATCCTGGTCGACCCTGTGGGACCCCCTACCACCAACTATTGCAATTAAAAGCATCAATTTTTTATCAATGGACAGCTCTCGACCAGTTTGCGTGTGTGCTGAGTATTTCAGCTACCCACGGCACCGGTTTACCTGCAGTCGTGTTCAGTTGGGGATGACCGGGGGCTGGACAGAAGCCGCGGCTATCTGTTACTAACTTAGTCTGCCCGTTTTCTACGTTTTGTTGAAAAACCCTGCTAAGTCATTCAGGAGATTTTCACAAGCGAGTGCAAACGTCGAAGTCGTGCTGTTTGATGGAGCGATGTGCAGCCTCCACAAGTTTGTTCTCTCTGGTTCCAAACATTGAAGACGTTGATGACTGGCTGCTGCATTATCCGCTGACACGCGAAATCAGCCGCAAGTAGCTGACGAACGCCGGGTCCAGCTGCTGCAAGTAGTGCGCCAAGGTTGAGAATACCACTGATTTCTTTGTATTCATTTCCCCGTAAAAGTTTTGGTGGGCAGTTGGGTCCAGCCACTTAAAATGAGTAAAAGGGATACAGTGAGACTTACATTTTGCCCTTTTCTGTTCAGGAGGTGCGCTCGGCGGACTAGCTGCTGTACTAGCGGCAGTTATGGACGCATTGTCGCTAAGGCGGCAGCTCTGTAGCCCGTGATTATTGTCCCTGAGTTTATAAACTGTGTGTTGAATGAAGGCGCAGAGGAATTGAGTGACGGCTTCGACCGCCTCAATAGTCAACCATTCGATGCAGATCAGCAGTCCGATTCAGCGTGTGTTATTCACGACAGAAGGTATCTATCCGAACAGCCTCGGGATGTGGTGACTACCATCATCATCTCCGTCAGCGCTATTACGTAGACCGTTGCTCCGACGTCATGACGAAGAATTTGAAGACGCAATTTTCACTGTCCAGAACATTGTTTTAAAACGTAAGGTTTTCCGGCCAGTTCTGTGAGGTATCCTTGATATCCCAATCGCATATATCCCTAGTGAAGTTGTTTTTGCCAGTTGTAGAAACTGTCAAGATTCAGAGCTGTAAGCAGTTTATCGGGGCAGCTGTGAACTTCTTGATTCAGGGCAGAACAAGACAGGGTGCCGAAAGCCTACTCGAACAAGACTGCTTCAGCAAATAAGTGAGTAATGGTTGGCAAATTATACAACTTACGACCAAGTGAACTCTGGGCACGGAATTTCACCTCCAGCAGGTGTCAGTCAATAGTGCAATAGCGCAGACAATCCATTGAGGATGTACAAAATAAACAAAAAGGATAGAGTTCAAACAAGAGTTCCTGGTACCAATTCAAGGTATGTTACTGTGACAATGTGAGAAAAGTTCGGTCATTATTTAACGTGATCAATACATGCGGATATACATAAAGGACTTACTGTACGACAGTTTGACCAGTGGGGTATAGGTGTGGAAACACTTGAGATTGGCGTTGTTCAGACCGCTGATTGTGGCTGGGTGGCCGGGTAGTAGAGCCGTAAGATAGAATGTGAAGGCCCGGTGGTCTGAGCCTTCCGGTGGACCCATTTGCCATCGCACTCTCTATTTCACTTTCAGTGATCCGGGCGTAATTTTCACTGATTCCAGCCAAAGTCTACATCACATATATGCTACGTATGGTTACACAAGGTGAGTGAGCGTTCACCACGCGTTAGCCCAAACAGGATCTTCTCGACCTTCGTTTTATTCAGACGTGGCGACAGGGATCTAGTTGGGCAGTGATGACGTTTACGAGATGGTTATGTGCAACGTCGGTTCTGGTCACCCGGAAAACCTCACGGCGCTTCGAGTAACATCAGCAAACAACTGGCGTTCCGCTTGTCCGTGCGCCTTTGTCCGGATATCACGGCTAGGACGTAGTGGATCACACATCTTATGTGCACCCATCAACTTATCTCGTCCTCGTTGAACGTCGTTTTGCGTTCGCGGTAACATGTCCCGGTTGCCTGTCAAAATCGACAAAAGCCGGCCTCCAACGGGCCGAACGGCTCGAATGTCTTCGGACCTGCGCTCAACCCAAAATATTGCCGGGAACTATCGGTCAAATCCACAGTAAACGGCAAGACATGACCTTCGAGAAAATGCGCTATGCGCAGCGTCGCCTTCGAATTCCTTGCACCTTAGTTGTCAAATTGTTCAACGATGTACCTCAGTAGCACGACCACCCAATAAGGATTCTCTGAGCGATCCCTGAGTGATCTCTGAGTGTCCTGTAGGTGTTCCCTTAATGTTCAGTCGAGATAATTTGAAAACACTCAGGGAACGACAGAAATAAAAGTTGCCCGTAGCCCTATAGAGTGACTTTATACCATGTCACCTATATTTTGATTGTTCAGTGTACCCGACCATGATGAAAGCTAGCGTCTGCCTTCAACACACGAGCAACGTAATATATAAAGTTCGGAGATATTTAAAAGATCATTATAACCTGGTAAGTCATATAGTTAACAGGTTGCAGGTAGTTAGGAGTTGGTCCAGCGTACTGAAATGAAGATCCTCATAATAACCCCCGTTCTTTGTTTATATCTACAGGGGTTTCTTGTTCATTTTATGCCCCGGTACTTGAAACAAACCGAGATTTTGGAATCCATTAGAAGCGGAATATCAGCAAATGAACACGATCAGTTAGCACTCGTCTAGGTAACACTAAAGAGAAGTTAACTTTTCAATAAATAAGAGAATTTATCCATGATTGCATCTAGATTGCTGCGGAAAATTCAATTGGAGTTTTGTAAATGCTTCCGCTCGCGATGTTATTAAGATAAATTAAATAAATCAAATGCCGTGATGTGAGTTACTTGCAAACTACTCTTGCAAAAAGTGTCTTGAGAAAGGCTAGTTATTGATGCGTACAAGTGTATTTTTCATTTATATCAAATACCTGCTCAAATTAGCTCACTATTTGCTCCCTTATGTTACTATTGATTGCTTTTAAAAATTCCGATCACTATTTATTAAAAAAGGAATACTTTACCACAATGCCCACTAAATCAGCTAGTATCCAAAAACTGTCAGTTGCCAAGCGATCAGCTGTATACAAAAAGGGCGTGGTAACAACAAAGAGAGGCTTGAAGTCCCCAGGCTCCATGTTAAACACCTGTTCCACTGTTGCCATCGCTAAGAGCCAAAGTCTGCTGCTGAAGCGGTAATTTCAAAGGTAAATGTTGGCCCCATACAAGGAGGGAACAAAACTAAGGTCTGTCAGTTCTTATTATTGATGTATTCGCGGATCAGGTTAAAAACTAGCGGACCTAGAAGGTACAGCAGAAATGCTGTCCACTGTTATTGTAGTTCACAAACGAACTTGTAGCAAATAAGTTCGTTAAAGGGCAAGACCAAATTATACGTGCCACAAATTTTAAGTCGATAAAAGGGTTCGATGACAAGACACCACTCCAGCGGGAAATATTGCGAGTAAATATTTCTCAAGTAGAAAATAACTCGAGTAACAGATCCAATAACCTCACTGACTTAACGGTTGATCTAGACTGTTCCACGACTTCCCTAGATCAGCAAGTCGTAACTGGCAACACAGGTACCATGTCCGTTCAGAAGAATACTGAAAGACATTCCACGTCCAACTCTGTTGACGTAAGGCACGGTCAAGTATCTCCAGTAAAACCCACGGTTAGCGCCAAAAACACCTCTCCCATTCACGGACGGTTCCCTCCGTCAACCGAGACGCTGAATGAAACGAGTCTCGGGCCTAAGGTGCCCAAAGTTCTCTACAATGTTAGTGGCATTATCCAAAATTTCGGGAACAAAGAGGAGTTTGGGCAAGCAAATCCATCCCCTTCTTACTGTATGCGTTTCCCTCCATTATCTGCAGTGACCGTACATGCCAACCGCAAACCAAAAACGTCTGAACAGTTCCCCAAACCAGCAGTGAAACCTGTACGGTGCCTACTAGAAAACAATGTTCTAGATTTGCAACATAAGGGTAAATTGGCGGTATTCCATAAGCGCTACGTATCTGGTTCTAAAAACCACATTTTAAAGGACAATGTTTCGCAGATGAAAATGAACAATTTGTCCTCTGCTGCATTCAAGCCGATCCAAAACTGTAATAGGTTTTCCATTTGCCATGCATTACCCAGTAGCTCCACAACACCCTATCATTTTATCCAAAGCATGAATGATACTAGTAATCACATTCCTAACGTAGGTTCGCCTCCAAGTACATCACACCTGATTATGTATCTAGCACAAAGACCCTCCAACCCCGTCCATTTTTAATGCACCTTCCGGTACTTCATCCACCACCACCTGGACCCCTCCCCATGTACCACCCAGTCACACTACCATAATGAAACTCTTCCAGCAATTTCTGTCGTGGTGTCAAACCTTTGCGACAATTACTCGAACTTATTTGGAAGGTTGATATATCGCTTAGACCGGAACTCTTCATATGATATTTCAAGACCCACTGCCCCATCTGTCATAAAGATCTTTAGCAGCTCAAATGATATGTCTGATAGGATCAATTCCACTTATTTATTACTCATAAACGTAAGATCATTGATAAATTAGATGCTCATCATTAGATCTCTTGTCTTTCTGTCTAATCCCCATATCATTCTCGTCACTGAGACGTGGTGCTCCCCTGATAATCAAGATATAAAACTGAGCCTCATGGGATA
>LUCH01018992.1:0-10271 GCA_013368495.1 Paragonimus heterotremus | reverse complement strand
GTATATAATGCCTGTGTGCGTTCCATTTTGCTTTATGGTTCGGAAACGTGGTCTGTTCGTAAGGAAGATATCAACGGGCTTGTTGTGTTTGACCATCGTTGTCCCCACCAGTTGGCCCTCATTAAATGGACTGATCGCGTGGGCAATGTGACGGTTCGCCCGCGCGTATTCCGGAACGCTCGGGATGTGTGAACAGTTGGTCAACTAATCACGTTGCATGGTTGGGTCACCTGATCCTTTATCGTACCGGGCATTGTATACTGAGACCACCAACAGTTTGGTGAAACCACATGGTGGTCAAGCAATAACGTAGTCTTCTTTTAGTAATTTTCTACCTTCTTAGTAACGTTTTCTTCTAGGATATTCCGCGTAACTGTTGAGGCGAGCGGCGGCTCGAGCCGCAGTACCTTTTGGTCAGGCTCATGGTTGTGATGATGACCAGTGTCCGACTCCATCAAGGCGATGTCATCCAGGTACGCTGTTGTCCCTGATATGCAAGTGAGCATTGTGTCCACGTCCTACTGGAACGATCTCCAGGCCGAATGGCGGTCAGTTGTGCTGGAGCAAGTTTCGGTGGATCTCGATTGTCAGAAGTACTTTGGAGTCCTTGAAAACTCCCACTTTCGGGTGGGAGTCGGAGAGGTTCAATTTGACAAGGCAGATACTATCATTTACCTTTTCAAACAGATCGTTAGAAGAATAACAGATGCTGATCAGTGTCCAGGACGTCGTTGAGATTTGTGGAAAAGTCGGCCCAGACGTGGACCGCACAGTTTGTTCTCTTAAATACTACAACAGGCACGGCCCACGCAGAACAGTCGATTCGTTGAAGTACTCTAGTTTTTCATCATCAATCCAACTCCCCGTCCATGATCGGTAGTGCGACATGCTGAACCACGCGCTTCCGGCTGAATATGGATATAGAGTCTGTGCGTGAGGATAGACTAAACTGCATCTTTGTGCATCATTCTAGACTTGCTTGTTAGAGATTCAACGGGTGGTTGTCATCAGGGATGGTGTTGTTGCATACCGTGTTCAGCAGGGCCGTTAAAGTTTCAGTTGACTTGTTGACTCTAGATATACAGTGAGATTTCTTTGAGTTGAATACCATCAAGGAAAACATCGCAAGCTGTCTTACATCTGAGTTTCAAGACAGCCGGATGCGTTCAGTGCGGTGCAAGAAGTTCGACGAACTGGTGACTCCCCAGTGGATCTTCAGGTGCGCTTCGAGATCGGAAAGATTGTCCAGGTGGGCCGAAATATAAAACACCTTAGCAGATATGGTAACGTATTTCCGTCGCTCCGCAAAGTTGACCTTGAATACAGCAGACTGCATTTAAGGTAACGGTGTGCTTCAGGGCAAATCGGTGCTTGAACTACAGCTGACAAATATACTTTCGTGAATTGACTGTATAGCAGTGACCATCTTTATTCTTCCGTTTGTTGCATCTTTCGCAAATGTACTTCCTGAATGAACATAGTCACGCAGTGCAACTCACCACATTGCTAACAGGGCGCGGCAGATTTCGAAGGTGATCGCCTGGAATGGACTGATTTTCCGAAACTTGATCTTCCTGGCCGCATTGTCCGCGCCACATGTTCTGATAGTCCCTACTGAGAATGTTCAACCATGGTTGTGTCGTGCTTAAAATTGAACAACCTGTGACCGCCCAGAAGCTCATATCATGATCCAGTTCAATCTTGTTAAGGATACCGGTCCGCATGTTAGCATCAGCAGAGGAATGGACAGCACAGACGAAAATCAAGCATCTAGATCGGTCGTCCGATACTGAAGGTATCTTGAGTCGCTCATAATCGCGACTGACGATTCTGCTATATGGCACGGTGATCAGTTTACTTTCTTCCTGGTATCGGACAATGAACTGCTCAAGGTACTTGAAACGATAAAGATTTTCGGCAATATCAATTTGGTGTATCGTTCGCCTTCTGCCGGTCCAAGTTTATGTAACAGCAGTCTAACGCGTCGGGCATCATTCAGAGTTGCTAACTGGATCCGGAAAATGTCCTCGTACTTTAGAAATCATGATTCAAAATGCACATTCCAGATCTGACCAAAATGAAATTCAGTTATCGGACCCTCAATGGAGTCAAAAAATTTGGAAGATCGCCAGTATCAGAAACAGGATCTTGCAGACTGAGACGTAGCCTCAGCAGCTCAGTCAATTCCATTTGCCACTGTCCGCGAGTTAGATATCACCAGACGTGGTGTGTTTGACTATATTTGCCTTCGCCAATCAGTCTACATCAACAGGGATGTCGTATGAGCAATGTGGTCGTTCGCAAACGTGTATTCCGGGATGCACCATCAATTGGGTAAGTAATTAGGCTAAAGGGTCTGCGGTGGTTAGGTCGCGTGTCCAGAATCCCGACTGCGTTTACTGCACTACGTATTAGTTAATGAAACCACCAACAATTGGGTGGAACCGGGGCAACGACTTAGTCGCGGAACTGAAAACACTGGCTGTTCTGTAGGCTAAAGTGTGGCCTGTCCGGGGACTTTCGATCAATCAAATCGTTCGTTTCAAAAATTATTAGTGATGAAAGCATCCAGCGGTCACTAGCATATCTGCATGTATATTTTTGATTGACTTCTATCGTAATGTTTGTCTCCTTTTAACTCGGTGTTGTTTTTCCGACTGCATTTCGCATCAGTTGAAGTGAGCGACATTGTCAGGTCAGGCTCACAGTCAACGACAACGGAGGAAACAATGCAACAAACCCTGAGACTCCATTAATCATAATGGCGCTTAGACGCTACACAGCTGCATAACTCCACGTTCCCACATCAAACGTACATATACAAAGCAGTATGCAATAAGTCGGAACTTAACTAAAGATGTACGACTTAAGCCACAGTCACTGGTGCAAAGCAGAGAACGTACGGATGAATTTGAAATGCAGTAATGTTAGTTTATCCTTTAAGAACGCATGGTACCGACTAGTCGTTGTGCGGTCCATAACACCCTGCTTAATGTCACCATCAAAGATAGCAATATATCGTACTTAGTTGTCATACAATCACGAAGGAAAAGGCAAACCCTAGCAAAGAACAGAAAGTGGAGTGCCTTACTAAATTGAGAGTCTAAAATGAACCAAGTCTGGTTTCGAGCTAGCAGTTGGCGTTGATGCACCACAAAAATGGACTTCTCATTTACTCAGATTTTGCAAAGTCCATACTACTGTAGACCAAGGTTCAACGGTTGTAAAACGCATAATACTCAGTGGTCGAAAAACGCCGAATTATCCATTACAAATCAGATACAGACCATAATTTGATAATCATTAAATATTAAGGTTAGAATACAAGTTCATGTAAATTTGTACGTATCACGAACTAATCGCGAGTAGGCTATGCTCTAAAAAATAATCAGTTGTTGCCTTATGTTTATTCTGTGGTTAGCGTCGAACGTCCCTTACGCATCAATCGTCATAACCATTATCTTATCTGATACAATGGCATGGTCGTCTGACAAACACCCACTCAAACCTTTTCATCAGAAAGACAACAACCATCTACCGTTGTCCGACATGTTGAGGCTATATGAAATAGGACTGTTGTACACTCAACAGCGTATATTTCAGACATCTACGGTCAACATCTGCACGTCTGGCGAGCGAGAGAACTCCTAAGTACAAACTAAAGCACTAACCGGTTGTGAACACTTTACATGAATCACTCGTCCGGTTTAGTTGACGAACCTACGACTGCCGCTTCAGATCAGTCTGTAAACCAACTTATACCTGAAGGATTGTTTTTCAGCAAATATGCCCGGAAGCGTTACCCCGCCAGCAAGTACATTTTATAACAAGTTAGTCTGAACTTCTGAATGATTTACTATCTAGAAAACCAATCAGTTATTCTATGATAACGCATTTTTTAGAGGGGAGATCGTGAGTGTCTGTATGGAGATGCAGTTTTACTGTTTAAATCTTCCGAACCACCACTTAAAACAACGAAGTATTGAAAAGAAGTGACTGATAACCGTCATAGAAAAGCTGGTATAGCTCAAATTGTCGAGAAATACATCAACAATAGAAGAGTACGAAATAACGGTTGGGTGAAATTAAATTATCTGAGCACAGAGAAAAAATCGATACAAACGTCGAAATGCAACAAGAGACTAGAAAGGGCACGAAAGATGGAAATGGATAAAGGCGATCGAAAACAGCAATAATTAAAATGCTAGGCAGCCAAAATGTCTGCTGCAGGACCGGCCATACACTGTCTTGCACAACGACGCTGTACGTCGCTCATGGACTGACCGAACAAAAGGCAAACAATAACCACAGTCATGTTATCACATCCTAATCCGTTGGTGTGACAGTCCGGAGCCAGGCAACGCATCATTAGCTCTTCGCAGACCTTGTGGATAATAAACGGACAAAAAAAGTACCATTTGTAAGTTAAAGAGACGCAAAGTGAGAAGCTCGTCAAACAAGTTACTGGTGAGTAATATAATTCAATAACTACAAGCTGGATATTACTTACTCAATGTAGTCAGATTTGAGTAAACCACTTAAAAGCACTAAATTTGAGTTCGAATACAAAAACACAGGAGCCGTACGTGTTATTCTCTGAACGTTGAATCCCAGTCCTCATGCACTTGTGAAGAGAGCGTGTAATGACGATTCCATTGACTTCACACACGTCTGTACACTTCGAGTTAACCAACTTACAGCTAACGAAGCAAGACAAACCACACAGGCTGAGGTTCGACGTGCACAGTATGCGAATATATTACGAGCTCAAGTTAGGTATTCTACTGCCAGACCAGTCGTACGATAACAATGTTTAACTGCACCTACAAAACGGTTTTCGCGCAATGGACACGACGCGCCGCACGGAATAATACAAATCGTAGGTCTGAATATAATTAAAATAGCAAGCCGAATTAGTGATCAAGAAGTGATCAAGAAGTCCTTTACAGAAGTGTCCCACTTGGCTTGTTGAGCTTCAAGCGTAGTGTTGAAACCTAATAGACCGTAGACAGCTTGTTTATTCATGGTGAATAACCGCATACGTGTACGACAGTCCTTGGTCATTCAATAAGTACGTCTTTTATATGTTCGCCAGAGGTGCGTGGTTGACTGTTCTACAAGCGCTGTATACTCACCAATGGTAGTAGCCGTCGCACTCTCATAGGACATTTCGATCAGTCCGTTTCGAAAGGAGGCACTGTATTCGAGTTTAGCTCTCGTTAAAGCTTGCTATTAGTGCATATTCCAAACATCACTCAGAAGCGAATATAAGTAGTCGTTTGCAAATGATGCGACTAATGTGAGGTTGATGACACAGTGAGCAACACTATGCCTACATGAAGCTGTAGCCGGATGTCTAATCCTAACAGTGGCAAGGATATGCAATACTGCAGAGCCATGACAAGAGTGAAACTCGAGTCCAGTGCTTCTTTATGAAAGCGACCGACTAGAAACTCTATGGAAATGAAATAATTGCGAGCAACTGAGTGATGTTCAACTTATACTAGTCAAAATTTTTTACAACTGCTCACTACTAATAACAGTCTGAAACGACCGTATCCATCAGCAAAACTAATTGTTCGCACGCCTAACTGACTGAGCTGTATCTCCTGTATGTTGTGGTTACAGTAAACTTTTTGATTACTTTTTTGTCTTTATGCCTGGGCGGTAAACACAATGACCCTGGTTTGGTTAATTACCTTGCCTATCCAGTCACGAGTTCGATTAGCCAAAAGAGTCATTGATTTGAAACGTTGGCATAGTCTGCCAGGACAAACACATTTGTATTTTCCTCATAAATACCCAAAGACTGATTGCTCCCATACTCTGCAGACCGGGAAAGTGAAGTTGGAGAACAACATCGATATCATCAAGCAGCGGAGGCCAATCACAAAAACCCAATATTCGGAAAAGACGTGCATGGATGTAGACGCGGTCCTATTCATTTAAAATTGTTAGGAGGCACATCTCCTAACGAGACAACCAGGGCGCGTCACGCCACATCGATCGGCCCGCCCAGCTCGGATGGTGTGGTCGTGGATGTTGGTATGATCCCATTCAGCCAATCAGATCGCAGGTGTGCGGTCGAACGCCTGTGCACCATCTGAACAGTGTTTTTCTCGTGTCGCTTTCTGACGTCCCCTTTAACGTTATTTGTTCTGACTCCCTGACTTCCACTTATGACTTTCTCATTTGATCCGCTTTGTGTCTGTCGACTATCTGTGGTAATCGTTTTATCCTATAAATCTAGAACTTCTGTGGCTTAGTTTTGTCTCGTCTCGTCTCGCTCATCCAACAAACATTGCAGGCACGTCTCTTCTGATTTCTCAGTTTTGGGTCAAGTGACTGAGTGCGTAACCAAGGTGATGATCCCATAAAAATTCAACTTAGAAGAGTGATGGGATCATTCACAAATAAAAGGCGCTTTCGAAACTGAGGAACAAAAGCTGATTTGTTCAGATCAGCATAAAGCATACCAACTGAGGACAGCCTCGAGGTAAACGCAGTAAATTACGATGAGGAAAAGCCAGAGTGGCTTCCTGAATGTTCCGTCATATTGTGAAATAAATGTCTATTTGAAAAAACTCACTTTGTCCGGACTCATTCCATGACTGAGACGTAATCTAATGAAACTGATGACTTCTTGATTGGTCATGACGTCCCAAATGCCATCACAACAAATTACAATAAACTCATCTTCTTCCGTTGAAAGCCGACGAACAAGAACGTCAGGATTAGCCGAAACGATCTGGTTCTCTGGACTCTGTCGAGGGTTACGTTTAAATACGAAATCTCCGAAAGCACGAGACAACGCCAAGTTTCCGTTGACACGGTTTGCATCGACCCATCCACCAGCGGCTAAAATTCTTTCTTTTTCTCCACGCAACGTTGGCTTGTGATCTGTAGACAACAGATCAGCAACACCACGTCGGCTACAAACAGCTCGACTATCTCCAGCATTTCCACAATACAGTATATTATTGCGAAGTAATACGACGATTCCAGTGGAGCCAGCAAGCTCATCACCCGGATTAGTGAATCGAGTGGATGTCGTTAGAGAACGAACCGAGGATCGGGGTGAAGATGCCTTTTTCAAGGGTGAGTTGCGAGATGATCCACTCAGTAGTGGTAGACCAGAACGTGGTGAACAACTGTCTTCTTCGCTGGTATTTTGGTTAACTACATATGATGTCATTTCCGCTTGCATTTCGGCATCCAAAGCTAAAAATGCGCGTCGTACGGCTTCCTTGATATCGTTTCTCCCTAAAAGCAGAGAAACAACATATCATATTCTAAAGTACGTCAAGTCTATCGGATGGAAAGGTGGTAGAAAAAAATTAGAAATTATTTTCAATCTCAAAATAAGCCGACTGATCCTCAAATTAAGTCCATAAGGACATAGTTGTCCGGTATCAAATATGCTACTCATACATGAATTAACGGAAATATCAGCGCAAACGCTTTCGACTAACGCCCACATCGGATAACCCATAGATCTATCGGTTAAGCTAGCGCAGACGTTTGGGGTTACAAACCAAAGACAGAGACACTAACGGTCAATTCTCGTAATTCGCTGTCATATATATATATATATATATATATATATATATATATATATATATATATATAACGCATGGATATGTGTCAGTAAACCATTGATACTGACTGCTGGTGTCTGCCTATCAATGACTATACATGCATGTATATCAGTAAAAACGGCTACACATCAGTGGTTCGCGCTGATAAACAATTGCCATACAACCATGGAGAGGACAGCAGGAACAAGCTGGAGAAAAATGAAAGGAAGAGGCCAAACTACTAAAAACAACTACGTATGAGCATAAAGATTAAGCCAGATTCTAGATTAATTAACAGTTGATTTTGTGACGCTCGTCCAGAAGGTTCACGCAAAGTTAGCAATTGTTGAACGGATATGCATCGTTTGTAAGACAATCTGATTACGTTCAAGCTGAATGCAATTCCAATGCAACAAGAGACTAACTTTACCGCCTGCTCTCTTCTGTTACATTGACGTGGTGGTCGGTAATCCAGAGAAACACGGAGACTAGGGTTTCGATCTTTTCAAGTAAAACCACGCCAGAAAAACTAAAGGGTAGCAGTCAGACGAAAAACAGTTATGCTTATAAGGTTGAATGCTGTACTACTGACTACGTAAGAGCTCTGGCGGTGAGGCACGATTCCATAAGCATACGACACATCAAAAAAAGTTACAGCGTTGCTGTCATTTGCACAAAAAGGGTCTGTAGGAAGTAAACTCAACCGTCCAATAGTTGACTGTGACCACTGACGTAACAGTCAATAGGACCAAAAAAATTCCGGTACGATTTAAAAAAACGGATCAGCTTTGAAGGAATCTACTGCACATGACAGTGATCAGAATCAGACAGCAATGTCTTATCCACTATTCTCCTGGTTTAATCATGCCACTCACTGCTACGGATGGAGTCCTCAAGCCAAGCTTCTCTGCGAAATAAACGACTAAGAATTAACAGAATGAGTCATTGCCAAAACAGAACAGTCCGTTAACCTTCACGTTCAACCTCACTTACTTTGACATTTATCACATCCAATCAAGACAACAATTAAGCATTACCGTCCGACCTCGCAATAACTGGATCAGCAAGTTGCTCCGGCGACCACCATTTTGGGTCTCGAACCAGAGGTGTGCTGCGTCTCCAAAACGAGCCTTTACGATCCTACTATCGTCATTCACTTGAATTGATCCTTGGATAGCGCTTTGAATCAGCGTTCATTTTGTAGCAACCACCGTTCTACTGTTCTCTAAACTATCTACTCGCAATCATGAAGTATCCTGTCGGTACTTGAGCGACGAGGGAATATGGAATAAAACAGATATGGAAGAGGTGGATTTCTGCTGATTCAGCAGAACTTATGAACGAACGTCGAGAAATTCTCCCTAAATGCAAATGCGTCCTGAACTGAAGCGCAGGCTGAAAAGAAGCTTGTGTAAAGACATTGAGGCTTGCCTAGTCGAGTAAGACAAAACGAGAGAAAAAACATTTTCATCACAGAAAAGCCCGGCGCCACTTTCCCTGGTTCGTAGCTGTACTCGCCGTCGACAAGGAGTAAGTGAGACTATATGTGAAAAAAGTGACTCATATATTTGACTTATCGCGACGACTTGGTAGACGGCAGGAGGAACTGTTCAACTGGCTTGAAACAGCGCATTTGGTTGTTGACGATATAGACTGTGTGGTGGGTCATGACGTTTCCCACAAACCTATGAACACGAATGAATTGAATCGTAGAACAACAAAGCTCCAGGCTCAGAACAATTAATCCAGATGATGGTGAGCAACGCACTTCACCATGAAAGGAAATGAAGACGTGGCTAGCCGTTGGGATTCGTCAACGATCATTAACATTTCAAAATGAGTACCAGAACAACATGTGACAATCACAGAAGTACTAGACTTTTCCTGATGATATTCTAGGTGCACACGGGTCTCATAATGTAACGGCTTCTGAAATACAAAGAGAAACAGATTGAAATACAACAGACAGGTTGCTCGCCTGGTCGCGAGTGTATCGATTATACCATTAAGATTCGACAGACACTGGATCGTCAACATTCCCTTTCTCAGCTAACAGTCGTTGTGTATTTGGGCATAGTAGCTTTTTTTAGTACATATGTCCAACATGCTCACAGGGACTTTCTATATCGTAGAGGAGACCCAGTGAAGTATATCACTTTGTTGACGTAGTTTCCTGCCAATCTTGAGTGTACAGAACGTAATTATGAGCAGATACCACAGGAGTTCTCCATTCGAGATGCCGTTCGATAGAGTACCTAACCTCCCACTTCCTATTCGACTGTGTGATGGAGGATATTCTCAAATGGAAACTCTAAGGATACCGAAATCTCCGAGTAGAACTGTTTTGAAGTACGCCAACGACACTGCTTCATATATATATATATATATATATATATATATATATACTTCAGCTTAGGTTTGGGTTTACAGTGAACTATCCGACAGTTTCAGCACCGGGAACGATGTACTTCATGACTTTTCACTTTCACTACTTTTTGTTTGATCTTGTCATAGACGAAATAATGGAGTACTGTCTCCGGCAGTCACAAGGTACTGGCGTGAATTTACGTGGTGGAGGACTGACTGATCTTGATTATGCTGACGACAAAGTGTTACTATTTGACAGCTTTCAAGCAGCACAAACAACGTTGAGCGTTATTTCACGTTCTGCCAAATAAACCGGAATGCGTTTTA
>LUCH01018991.1:0-10175 GCA_013368495.1 Paragonimus heterotremus | reverse complement strand
TGATGATGATGATGATGATGATGATGATGATGATGATGATGATGATGATGATGATGATGATGATGATGATGATGATGATTGATGATGATGATGATGATGATGATGATGATGATGATGATGATGATGATGATGATGATGATGATATAAAATGTTATGTAATTGGCCCGATGATGAATAACCGAATACAGACTGTTCGCCAAGACACCTTTTCACTTCTAATGGTTTGTGTATTGCAGCGCTGTAAGATTACACTTTCTTGTCGAGTTGGAGAAATAGGTTGGAACACGAGATGCTCCAACGTCCACGTATGGTAGTTTGTGTCTTCATTACCACCTAATATGACCAGTCCGTTCACAAAAATGCATTCATACGATCGGTGATTGTCCATCGTTAGCGCGTTCATTGAAGCATACTTCCATTTTCGGAAGACCGTGATATTCAAGCGGTCGGTCCATCCAGAGTAAGCTTTTCTATTTACCGAAACAGTGCAGTCGATAAGTGCACCCCATGACGGACGATACAGTACTTCTCCCTGGTTGAGTCGGAGAGCACATTTGATTCGTTTTCCTATATTTCAACCAAAGAGAGCTGTTATATGATTCTTATGGAAACATTCAGACTGAGTGTTACCTTTAACTGTGAGGCTCTGCTTGTCACCTCCCTCTGTCCGCCTGGAAGGTGTCTGAGTATCTAGAAGTAGCGCAAGATAGCATCTTTTGACTTTGGGTTATTTTAACAATCACTCATATGCTCAGCTGCATCCGTTGGGACCAGAATATCTTCCGTACTTTCAAATCGGCCAGCTCACACTTTTACAGCATCCGTGAACTGCGTAAATGCAAAACGAAATGTCACTCACGTGAGTCTTAGTCACGTGACTATGACTAGTAACGCGGCCTGACCGCTATTGATAAAGTTATGACGCACCTCTGGTCTCGAAGTGGATGACTCCAAGAGCGGCTGTATAATTTTACCCCGTCTATTTATCCTACAACACACAATTTCATTTTCTACAAAACTTTTCTAGATAAGGTTCGGCCCACGGCTTTCTGATAGCGTGTTCTTTTTTCACGGCAAATACTTGACATCTTATCAATAAGTGCTATCAGAAATATAGTGTGGCAAATAAGCTCGTTTTCCTTTATTAATCAACAGGCCAAATACATAACGCCCTACAAATATCTGGTCTGATATTGGATAAGTAGTACACTGTGTCCGTATAACCATGTTCCAGAATGTACTTATCAAGCAGCTATGATACACAAAAGTGCAGTTTCAGAACAGTTTCATACATTACAATGAACTTCTGCAACTGAAATTGAACAACCATTGAAATATCTGCAGTTATGAGTTAAATCTCGTTTTTATTTAACCAGTCCACTCTTCCTACCACGATTCATCTGATTGCTGTTCACAGCACACACCAAAAATAAAAACTATATTCACACTTTTGGTGTGATATTTATGTGTATACAATAGACTGGAACCGTTTACTCAGTTGAATCGATCTGCGCGCCTAGTTAGCGCAGTGACATTGTCTACTCACTGGAACGTTAGAATTTACATTATATTGACCATATGCACATAGGTGAAATTTGATCAGATTATGAAAACCAGAGATTTTCACCTTAGCGGCTTCATGAGGAAAGCAACAGTTTAGCGAAGCAAACGTAAAACAACAGTCAGAAAAGCCATTGTACATGTTTAATAGCCCGAACATTTCTGCATACAGTCAGGTACGTACTACAGAGCAGGAGATTACCAATCGAAAATCGCGGGCCCAAGGTGAACTTGACTGTATCTTCGCCGCAACTACAGTAACGCTTGCCAAACAGATCAGTCGTTCTGTGCACATCCAGTTGCACGCCACTGTCTGAGTGTCACTGCTTTAGCATAACGTTGCGATTAATCGTAAACGTTTGTGTGGTTTCCATCTAATGATGTCCTTCCAGTCAAAAAAAGAATGAGTGTTGACACCTTGAGGTTTAATGCACCGATCGTGGATGATTTACCTAACAAGGGATTTTGTGAATTTACTCTTCTTGATGTCAAAAGCGAAGTTTGTGCGAGCTTAAGCTGTCGTAAAGCAGTGCTCCCCGACAATCTGTGACATTTTCGAAAAGCGAAACCCGAGCTTTTGCAGAAACATACGGCCGTGATCTTAAATAACAGTCCACTAGGCTAGTGAATACAACAGTGTACAATGGAAGGGAAACAACAACGAACAAACCAGCTGCTCGGCACACAACAGCTGTTACATGGACAGGTGTTCGACACAATTGAGAATTCAATCCATACCTACGTAGGGGCTGGCCACACTCCCTTAGGTGGTCGTCTGGGCTACACCTGCTCCATGACGCCAACAAAGTGTGAACAACTGTTCACCCTTCGTTAGACTCGTTGCGTCGTACGTGCCTACAAAACTGACAGACGAGCTGAGCAATAACAGTTCTTAGTCTGTGTTCGATATAATCCAAAGACCTAGCTGAACTCAAAAGGTTCCCGTTGCCTACGGTCACAAAGACGGGGTAGGTATTAGTATTGTTGTTCCATCGCTCTACTATGTGGAACACTCATTGATCGGGTGGACAAAGTTTATGAATCCCTCCCCAACTGTTTCTATCCCTCGTCCACACCTGATTGATCGGAGCCAAAACAGGTGTAAATTCATGTTACTAATGCCAATTCTGTTAAATGAGTTTCTACACCTAACATCGCACATTCAACGTTGTTTGCATCTCTCAATTAGATGTTCGTTTTCTAGTTTTCTAGTAGTTCATAGCAAAGTAGACCAGTAAACACCCACTGCATGCCATTCACAAAAACCTTCGCTCACACTCATGAAAAATGAATAGAATAAATTGACGCGTTCAGATGAAGTTGAAACTTTAACGATGTGTGGATCTAAGACATGATTCTGATTGACCCACATTCTCTCTCATAAGCCGTTTAATCGTCGATGAAAATCTCACCTTTTTTCCTTGATACCTACAACATTCCATTATCACAGCGTGCTATCTCGATTGACTTTTGTCTCCTTGTTCATATTCGGAATATTACCCAGGAAATAAAGACCTCGATGTCTTACTCAAAGCAATACTAGATAAACATGCGATTCAGTGTTGTTTACTAGCTCCGTCCATACACGCAAACCTGTTCTCAGCATGTTCAAGTGCTCTGAATCATTGGAAATCCGCTAATAACCCTGTGTTGTTGTTGCTGCCGCGGTTCTGGTACTCGATTGTGAGTAGTATACTCCTGTATGCAATTATTATTCTGAGACCGTGTACGATATCCACAAACATCCCTGCACAACGTATTTGTTTTGATAAACGCCAAGGTCGTTATTGTGTCCACGTCAGGGCCGCCTGTGTGCCTCACGCTCGTGCTAAATCTCGAGCTGCGTTCTGACTGGCCGAGCCTTCAACGACCAACAGGTCGCTCGTCCGCGCACTCAAGAATGATGCTACCGCTTTTAAGGTGACAATATAGTGTGCATCTCTCCTAAGTCACATGTTCTCGCTACCTTTGCTACTGTCTGCAAGGCTTAATGTTGACTTCACCCAAATAAAAACAGAGCAGTCGCCCTTTATGATGTTTGCTTAGGCATCCTTTCGTTAGTTCATTTCAGCTACATACGAGAAGTGAAATGCAAACAATTGATAGTACGAACACCTGCGGACAAAAATGCAGAGTGAGCAATCATCATTCGGTTCAAGAAACGGTTCAGTCGCATGACTAAGTGATCATAAGCAACAGCAATGGACACATCCTACTCGACAGCATTCTCATTTCTGAGCCGTGCCTCCAGGTACTGTGGATCGGACTGCAGTTAGTCTTGACGGTGATCCACAGAGTAGCAGAGTAATAAATGAGTACACAGACAGAAAGACGAAAAAAGGAATGGGAGGAAGTGAACGAAACGATTAAGCATCATAAGAAACGATGAGTCAAGGCATTGGGGATACGGGCTCGTCATTGATTGTGTCAAGTTGCCACGGCGGAGAATGTTTCCAACCGCTGGGGTGGATGGTCGCGTAAGCCACAGGCAGTTAGACGGCACTCAACAACCTCGTTCAGCGTAACAATCATGGCTTGTATAACCGACGATAGAGATAAGGTTAATATCTTCTCGATTGTCACATAAAGTCCTGGCGCCTTTTTTGAAAATGGGAATCATTGTTGATAGGCGCCAGTTATGAGGCAAAATTTCCGTCTATCCTACGGAAATGAGGAGTTTTTTCCGTTTGGATAACAACCTCTTTTCATCAATCTTGAAATAAGTCGTAAAAAGAATACCTGTATCTGGGACTTTGTTGCTTTTTTACAGTTCAAACACCAAAACCACTTCGCTTTTCGTCACTCACTTCCCACATGAACACTTCGTTTGTGAGCACGGCCTGAATTAAGTTGGTCTTTCCAAAGTGAACGACAATCTTTAATGGAGTAGCGCCACTGTTGATTAACGGTGATACAATTTATTTGTGTCTATGGTTAGGTTGTATCGGGTGGTCTGCACATCACCAACTCGTGTATTTCGTACTGAAATACACAAGTCGACATATAGAGTCCCTGTGATGCGCATTGTTGTAGCAACCGGTTGCCATTGTCAGTACGTTGCGATCAAAAACCGAACAGGTCACCTACCAGCTTCTTGTCTGAAGTTAGACGACTAAGTTTTGCGTTCACAGGACCAGCAAGGGCGATGACGTCTAAGCGAACAATGGCGCAGTGGTCAACACAGTTGCCTCATGGAAATGTGGCTGGAGTTCTAGTCCCGGCCGTGGCAAGGATATGCACTGCTGACGAGGTCTAATGAGAGGGAAACTCGAATCTAGTGCTTCTTTTCGAAAGTATCTGAACTACTGTATGTTGGATCATGTGCAGTTTTGCATATATGACAAATAAACGTCATTCTGGTCTGTGCCGAATGACTTTGACCGAAGTGCTAAATCCGACAGCACACAGGTGACCATTCAGTGAGATCCAGTCGAACAAGCTCTTCTCCCCTATAAACTCAGTACACTCTCCACTCTAGTCTGACAGCGAGATTTGACTTCATCGTCACCAAAATGCTAAAGACAGAATAGTTGATCTGATCTCGGATTCGACAGAGTGATCGTCGGAGCAGCCTGCTGACCTATTTATCGGAGAGTGCGGACGTTTAGAGTGTCTTGGATTGAGGAGATGAAAATTAGCAGCAGGGGTGGGAGAAAGTGAAAGTAAGTGGATTTGTCTGTCAGGGTAACGGTGACATCCGATACGTCTTGATTGTTTGTGTCACAGAATGGGGTTGATCTTTGAAACCACATTCCTAGTCTCTCATTCAAAGGTATTGTCTGCGAGACAGCAGGAGATATCGTTTTCTTGAATCTGATCCACTTAACAGTGGGAGGCTCGCTTAGCCCGAGGCGCACTAAATGTGACATTTATGTCGAACTGTGATTTGTGCTGAGCCTAGTGGAGGTAGCTAAAGCCGACTAAGTCGTTTAAGGTGAACTGGGAGTGTTTCAGCCGCATTTGATTGTACGTCGCCGGTCACCGTCATACACTGGGCGATTAGGGTACTCTGTATTTGGAGGTACTTTTTCCAAACCTCGTTCCTGCTGATTCGCAAGATACGAGGGTCTCAATCACAAAAATAATGCGGCTGTAAGCTCATAGGGTCGTGCCTCAGTACATGAACAATCCTACGCGGTCAGTAGTGCGATATGCAGCCTTACGAATGCATCTGATTTTCGTTTAAATGATCCCATTTGGCTTGTTTGTCAAGGTTGCACCTGGAAGGACCGACACCATAGTCAGCATAGCTCTTCGGATGGATGCAGTGCCTAGGCCTGACCACTACCTCGAAATAGTAACAAAAGTCAGGTTAATAGGCACAGTGCACGAAGAAAAAGTGATCATACATGGGGTGGTACGTTGCTATCAGCTTATGCACAGGTTAATTAAACAGCCACTAGACAGCAAAATATACATACACTCACTGTACCTTGACCATTCTGAAAGTGCGATATTATTTGCAGATAAACCTGTGCCTGTGGCCTGTAGTGCATTGGTCGTACAGTGAGGATACTCCCTACTGGAATCTCGAAGCACCATCCCAAGTGACCCTTAGAGGTCAGAGTTGGGACAGCGGGGATTGGGATAACAAGGTATTTATAAGCATCCGGTCACTGAGTAGATTCACTCGAAGTATTCCGTGTTATTTTTCATACAATGAACCGACATTTACGGGAGCGCTCGTAGTATGCTATACGAAATCACCGTTGTGCTCGAAAACAGTTGGTTGTGAACCTGTCACTATCTTGCTAACACGTTATATAGATTGAACAGTTTCCCCTTTTCATATTCTTCGCTCCATGTGCCAACAATTTTACAATATTCGTTCTCCACCGAGTGGCTAAATTATGTTGGTTGCTTGCAACTAATCGATGAATAAATCAGTAACCACATGTTACTTCATATTTTATCATCTCTTCTTCCGCACTCTGCTTCCGTTACCGTCCATCATGATTACTCCATCACGTGATTGATCTGTTACCTGAAATGAATGATAAGTTTTCAGTAAAGACGTTTAGCCCTGGACACTCGTACGTTCCTTTGCTCGTATTTTCTTTCGCATACACAACTGAAAATAGCTAACGAAATGATATTTATATACACATCTTATACGACGACCTTGGTGTTTTTCAAATTTATTCAGGGACAACCAGATTTCAGATTTTTCTGTTTGGATCTGTCGGGCTAGTAAGGAAGCTTGCGTATATCATTTTATCATCCATTTACAGAATCTATAGCCATAGATTATCGAGTTTTTGGCACATATTCTCTTGCAGGACTGTTCCTGATAATGTTCTGTGGAACTTCAACAGAGTAAATGCCGTATAAGACACAATCTAGATAATGTCACTTTTGTTGACACTGGCCGTACAGGAGATACATACATGGCACTGTCGCACTACAAATCGTCTTTAGTAAACGGTAATAGAATTAGTAACACAACTATGGTTAAAACACCTCGATATAGTTTGGCTGCCTTCCGTAGGATCCATTACCACCCTAGCTCACAGTACTTCTCAGAACCTTCCTCATTCTGCTAAATTGACCACGAAACAGAGCGAGCTGCCCTCTGGCCCATACTTGAAACCGATTGATGCATTTGGATTAATTGAGCTCAATACCCGGTTCACTTCTTCCATTCATTCTATGATTCGTTCAGTCAGAAACATTTACACAATTTTAGGGCCTCCAAGACGGGAGAGGTCAACTTGTTCAATGTTAGTCACAAACACACCTGCTAAAACTGGCCCACGAAAGCTCTTCATGAATATGTCATCTATCAAGTGAATAGTTCCAAACATGATGTACTACCTTCCCGTTTCTATACAAAGTGAAAACAGACATTTTACGCGGTCATCCGTGAACAGAAGGTGTTTAGAATGGACTAAAATCATTTAATCATATATAAAATGTATCACTTTGTGTAATGTAACGCTTGTAAACAAAGACCTGACGTGAATAAAGCACATCTCTGTTGCAGTATTCAAACGTACGATGGATGAGACCACTTTGAAAGTGTCTTAAAATGCAGAAGCAACCATCTTCTTGTAAACGGGTGTTAGAACGCCATATAATCCATGGTATAATCCATGGTATAATCCATGGTATAAAGAGTTCTAACTTGCCAGAATGGATCTCATCAGAAAGCCGGGTGTGTGAGTACATGATAACCTGTAGACTGAGTAGGGGTATTTGCTCCTATGCGTTTTAAGGTACGATATTACTCCCCAATGCTGAATGTTTGTACTAAAAGTATTTGCATCTGAATATGTTTCTCGATTAGACCACTAACACTTTGTCGGGTTTATTACCCGGTTCTAAGTTTATCTAACAAAGTTTCTTCCGCTTTCTTCATGTACCCTATGCGGTTCATAACCATGTCACTGGTCTTCAGTATAACAATATTTCCAGCTGAATGAGATGACTCAGATGCTTGTTGATTAGGTTACACTTCTGATGTATTGGAGATCATGGACAATTTTATAGCATGTCAACTAGCCTGATCTTAGGCGAACTAGCATTTCCGGGAAATTTAGAGATTAGTCTATATAAGTGAACACACAAATATTCAAATTGTGCATAAACCGGCGTTCAATCATCTGAAAACGTACAAATATTCGTTTTCATTTAAGTTTCTCATCGACCAGCGCAATCGTCATTTCATTTAGAAGACATTTATTTTGTCTTACTATTAGTCACATGTTCACATGTTGGTGAGATGAATTCATGTCGTAGTTTGCGTCTTCTCAGCACTCCACTTAGTTTAGTGTAGTACACATGTTTGTCTTCCACCTTTATCTATACAGTACAGCTGCATTCATTTCGATAATTGTTTACCCGAAGTTTCAAAGTTTTCACTAATATTGGTCGTACTAAAATATTAATTGATGCCCCCCGTGAACGCCACACTGAATCACCAGTACATCCTCAGTTACAGTAAATGTTAGGCGTGGTATATTTATTAGTGCTGATTTCGCTTACATTTATCACAAAGCACACGATGTGGCAAAAAGGACAAAATGATTTGCAAAGGTCGGGTTTGTAAGTACGTATCACGAACGACACCGAAGCCCTATTTCAAAGTGAGATTTTTGTTAACGTAATCCTTAATTACTGATAGTTCAGAGTGTACTGCGTCTTTCCTCACCAACGGTCACACAGAACTAGCTAAGGTGCTTTGATGTTCATTCTCATACCAACTGTCTATAGCAGGTTTGGTTTGTGTTTGGATTCATCAAGTAGAAGTGGCTGGACTGGGTTCGTACCAGTAACTCTTGCTCAAGGACGTGGGTTCTATACGGGCACAATCCGCCTCATAATCAGTCAAAATTGGCACAAATGCAACGGTAATAACTTGAAGCGATGTACCCATCGATCCTTATTCCTGTACCGCGTCTACATACTCACTTATGTGGAACCAAACGAAATCAATTTTCGTCAATGCCCAAAACCTTCGGTTACACTATTGATGAGCAATCTGGCAAATTGTTCAACTTCAGCTGTACTCTAGCAACAGTAAGATTAACAAGACATTGAGTGTGTGATTTATCACAAAGTATGCAGTCCCACGAGTTTACGAGACTTAAGTAACAATAATTTGATGGCAGTCAGAAGGATATTTTGTTTTGGCTGCTGATCCAAATCCACTCTGTCGTCCTTGACCAAAATGGCAACCTGAAAATAGCAAGTTAACGTTAACGGACGACTTAACTTACCTCTTATCGAGACAACCGAGCATGCAAACTTAGCTGATCGTTCAGATGATGCAGTTCAGTGATGTCCTGACACAGTGGTCTATACGGTTGTCTCATGAGAACGTAGGCCGGAGTTCAATATGCACTCTTGGCAAGGATATACACTACTGATTAGTCCTAACAATACAGAAGATCGAGCCCTGTATGTCCTTTCCCCAAGCGTCCGTAGAAAATTGAATCTGAATTCGAAATCTACAATTGACTGTGAGTGTCACGAGCATCATCGCCTAACGAAGCAGGCAAGATGCACCGGGCCATATCGATCGAGCTAGTTTTGCCTGACATTATCAACTGTAAGATTGTGAAACCGAACATCACCTGTTTGAGAAGAAGCTGGAATATTTCACTCTACATCGTCTGATGCAGGCCGACTGCGGGTGGATGGATCTGTGTTAGTCCAATTAGTCAATTGGATTACAGGTGTGCTAACGGACTTTGTGCTCTTAAACTATATCCGAACTACTTTCCCTAGTTTGTTTGCTGACGTCCCGATAAACCGATACGTTCTAACGCGTCAACCCTCATCTATAATAGTCCAGCCAGATCCGCCCTGTCTGCGCTGCCTTGTACGGTAACTGTTAGTCATCTATACTCAGAGCTTCTGTGGGCTATTTACAGACTCGTGTCCACCAAACTTTGGCAATAATGCTGACTGTAGCTGTTTCGTTAATACAACCTTTTCTGCTACCTTGACGTGGTGGTCAGGCTTGTGTGCTGTTTTGATCCGGAGGGCTGCGCTGACTGCGACCTCGGCCGTTGCAGCTTCAACCCTGTCAGATTGGCCAAAGGGGAGCAGCCAGACAAAAAGCAGATGCGTCCGTTGTGAAGTGTTCGTTGTGTATGGTGTCAGTCTGTTGC
>LUCH01018990.1:0-10519 GCA_013368495.1 Paragonimus heterotremus | reverse complement strand
ACTGATCGAAACCATTTGTAATTATCGCATAATATGTTTTTGGTCTTCGCAACTACCTGTATTTTAACTTCGCGTCTGGTATTTCTGCGTATGCCTGAGGAAACGTTAATTTAGTGCACATACTCACCAATACATCACCCACATTTTGTCGCAACTGTGGTATTCCCATAGACCTTTCATTCGGCCTCTTTCGAAAAGAACCACTAGACTCGTCGCACTTTCATTAGAGCTCGTCAGTTGTGCATATTCTTGCCACTGTTGGAATTAGAACCCCGGCCACGCTGTTCATGGGGCAGCCGTGTTCGCCACTGCGCCATCAACCTCAAATTAGGCACGACCGAATCGTCACGTGTGGACGCTCAACCACTCTGGCTTGTGAGTAATAGTCGGGCGATCGGTCATCCTGATCAGTACTCACAAGCGAGAGTGGTTGAGCTTATGCCTGTGCTGATTGTCGAGGAGCTTAACTATAATGCACCTGACCAACCAACCCTGCTACCTTAACCAGCGGCATGTTCTCACCTGAGATAACCAACCTGTCAGAAAGCTTGCGTGAGACGTTTCGCTGTTACGACTCGTGAAACGCCGATCCGTTGACGTTCTGGTTGATTAAAAGTTGTGTAATGTGACGTATCAACCGTGATTGGAGGCCGTCTGCTGCTTCAACGCCAGAGAAGAACTTGTGGGGGCCATGCTTGTTAGAAGCTGTCATCCTGTTAACGGTGGCCGACTTGATGAAACTGTAAGGGTTCTCAGCTGGAGGCTCATGGGTTACCTGGTACCTTTATATGCCTGAAGTTCCAAATATGGATAACATTTGGAAAGTAAGCATGTTCACCAACACGATGGCAACAGAAATCCTCGAACGGATGCGTTGCTTAAACAATGCTACCGTACTCATTTTGCCAGATAAGTTACGTTTGGTAAACATTACAAAGGTATTGTCAGAAGCTACCAATATAGATCTACCATACAGCTGCGTAAGTCTTCGTAAGAGGACAAAATTTCTGCTGCTCTCCTTTATAAAAATTCCAGAGCAAAAGGGTAGCAAAACAGTTCATCCAATGGCGAGACCCAATCAAGTCGAGAACCTAGCATAAACCGATAAAAAGTATGGAGGACAGAACGCCCCTAAAGAAGAATCGTCAAAATCTCTTAGTGGACAAGAGCCTCATCTCTAAGCGCGTGGTCTAGAACGCGACAAAACAAGACAATACGATGTCCAGAGATGATGATCCGGGTTCAGCGATCGTGTGGCTTTATTTTGTTGCATCACGTGTGAGTGCAGTAACGAAGCTTTCCACATTGCCAATGCCACAAAAGAGAAGGGCAAACTATCTGACTTGAAGGGACTATCAGTGGATCTGGGCAGCTCCAACAGCGTGCCCAACGTGGGGGCAACCTTGAACAAGGAGTCAACTTGCAAAACGAAGCATGTAAACAACTGTGCTCAGATTGATCTAAATGGAAGGTCCAGATTTTGACCTACCCGCGCGGTGACTGACTGAAATAAGGGAAAGACTTCGTTTGCGTACTGGTCAAATATACTGCGGTGCTTCAACTTCAAACAAATCCCAACGAAGTCTACGAACCACCCATCAGTGGAGCAACCGTAATAATGAACCCACCACAACCCATCATAATGCGAGTCACTCGGGCTTAATTCCTTAGCAAACTAAGAGAAAACTATGCATAAAACCCGAATCCATACTCAGCGAATGAAAGGATGTATTCATTACCGGCCCCTAACTCCACGCCTTCGTCTAACGGCAGCTACTTCCCACGTGGTGCATCTTTTAGTGCACGGATCAACCAGAGTCCCATCATTATTCCTGGAGCTGGTTGCTGTACATTCAACAGAACTTTCTACATGAATATCCCCTACAATATGAATGCCCACCTTAACGCAACCCAAGATTTCTTTGCTGACAACTTGCTTGTGGGCATGGCCAAGCCATTCCAACCTTACCCTTTCCAGTGGGACACATGCCGTTCAAACATCTCCTATCAAGTCCACCTTCTATAGTTCCGCCACCCCACCATACATTGTTGACCTTTTCCAAGCGCTTTCTGTCATGGGCTCAGGCGCACATGACAGCCCATCAGTCACCAATGAGCTCATTATAAGCACATCAGTCCAGGCGATATCACCAGGGTCTTTGAATCACAAAGACCCCTCTGTTACACACATTTTTAATAGCCTAACAGTGATGTCGAATGAGGAAAATGCACCAGGTCAATTACTTTCGAACGCACGCTCAATATTTAAAAAGATGCACATTTTCAGATCATTCATTATTCTTGTCTGTGAAGCTTGGTGCAACCCTGAGATTTTGGACACACAACTGCATGTGGTGGGTTACCACATGTTCCGTAGAAATCGCCGTAATGAGCATGGTGAAAGATGCTTAACTTACCGGAAGTGGGCAATATTCTACAACCTCACATATGCGTAACGACGATTGTGGCTGTTTTTATCAACTGAATCCAGTGAGTTACTTTTGGGATACCTCTACAGACCAACCAACGCCGCTCATAGGGACATACCTAACGTTACCAGTGGAATGAATCATGTATCAACCTTGCCCTCACACCTCAAAATAGCTGGTGGAACCCTTTAACATCCCATGCGAGTCAATCTGATCCTCTTGCATTTGTGCAAATAAATAGACGGTGCAAAATGTTCAAGCACATACTATACAAGACCACACTATAGATCTTCAAGAAAAAAAAGCTTGTGTTACAAGGTCAGTCTTGAAACAATTTCTAGGAAGAGATCACGAAATAATCAACTCCATATCTGACGTAAAAGCAGTAAGAACGTCGACCACATTTTACCGTCAAATCAAATTCGTAGAGTGGAAAATGCTCACCGCACTACTTAGGTCCTTGGAGTGGAGCACGCTTATTCTGACCTCTGACCTTAGTACTTCAACCGAAGTATTTATCGAACACTTCAGGTTCTGCATAAACATCCTGGCCCCATAAAAATCAGAACGCCGTACTGTGTATGATAAAAACAGAACTCGCGCTCAAAAGCAGAAAGGTAGGCTCAAACGTCTTAACTCACGGCACCGAAAAACATACGACTTCTCTCTCATTATACAAATAGATGAAATGTTCAATATTATGGAGTATAAAACCAAAATGCTCCACCTAAATGAGGAAAAACTTGCGCTTAGCGGCGAAGAGAAGGGTTATGAGTTAAAGCAGTTAATTAGACGCAGAAACTATGAGACCTTGCTATCTCAGTAGTAACTCTGCAGGACAAAATTCTCGTGAATAATCCTGTTACTGTCTGTGAGTTCTTCAATTTCTATTTTGCTGCTTCCTTCAACATTGATGAAAATTTATTGCCTCCACCCCTCCCTGTAAACACAAGTATGTTTCCAAACCATGTTCTTGCTTATACAATGGACACACGCACTCCGTTAGCTGTTATGAAACCTCAATATTCTCCAGGTCCTGATGGCATTCACCCTGTTGCTCTCAAACACGGAGGGGAAGACAGTCCCCCGCTTTTGTTTAATATTTACCTACTTTTAGTAACATCAGGTTTTTTCCGTCCGCATTTGAAGAATTCTATGATAAGGTTTTGCTATAGTAGTGGCTCGCGACAAGATATGAACAATTTTCACCCTATTTGCCATCCTTCAGTTTGTTCTAGGTTGCTGGAAAGGATAACGAAATGTCGCATGATTGAATTCTTAATATCACGAAATTCTATAAAAACCAGCATGGGCTCCTCAGCAGACGCTTTTGCATGACGCGCCAGCTGAAATTTCTTAACCATGTTACGAAATCCGCTGATTCAGGAGATGCGATTATTATTGTACTGTTGGACATGGAAAAGGTTTCTGATAGTGTGCATCATCAGCGTCTTTCGACCAAAATAGCATCGTTTGGCATGCGTCATCCACAACACAGTTTGTTTGCTTCATACGTTAAAGGCAGCGCACGAGCAGTAAAAATAGGAGACAACAGTTGGATACCCAGACCAGTCACCAGTGGGGTGATTCAGGGAGGCGTCCTGAGACCGCTGCTCGCTTTTGTGTATGCAAACGATATATGTGAAATTATCAAGCATGGTAAAATATTCGTATTCGCCGATGGCAAAACTTCCGACAATCTCAGTTCCTGCTTATAAAATATATGGAGAGACTTTATGTCGTTAGCATGTCGGTGGCCAACTTGGCTAACAAACTTTTCATCCAGTAAGCCTAACATCGTTGCATATGTAGTGGTCAAGGGCGAGCTACTAAATAGGCTAAGTAAATGCGAGCGTTACTCACTAGGCTGTCGGTGGTGACAGAACAAACGAATGAAACAAAATAGTTACGAGGTTCTAGCAAGTCACGGTAATCGAAAGAATTGTTCACAGAAAATGTTCACGAATGTTCCAGATGACCACCACAATATTCCAACTTACTAGTATCCTGAGGTGGGGAATATTACTGAGCTGCCTTGGGCTGCTGGAACGCGATCCGGGATGCGACGGTGTTCGCAGTACAACGGAGCTGAAGAGTTGGATGATAGATCCGTGTAGTATCGTCAAACGACTGCGCAGCGGAGAAAATGAAAGGCGGATGTGTGCAAAATTTGTATTGTATTACAAGGCCACCTTCATCAGTTTGAACCACATGCAAAAATGATACAAAAGGTTGTTGTACAGAAATGAAGCACAATGTGGGAACAAAAATTATAAGCCTCTACAGTTCTCCCCCTCCAGAGTATTTATGGAAGCTAAATGCTCGATTATGGTTCAATAAGCAAGAATGAGTGACATGATTGCTCTCAGCGGAAGCAAGCTGGTAAAGTAACATGCCTTCCGGAACGTGCAGTTGGACGGAGTGTTGACGGATGTGGAAGGGGTGTTGATGTTGTGTGAGTCTGTTTGGTAAACGGGCGGGGAGAAGTTGCTCTTCTGTCATTACTATCAATTGAGGATGAAGTATCGAATATGCTTGGATTTGGGGGCGATGGATGCTTCAGGGTTCTGTGTTTCGGCAATATGAGTAGACGATTGGGAGGTAGATTCTAAATGTATGTCAACCTAGGCTGGTTTGAGACAATCAATACCCAGAGTAGCGTGCTTTCCAGAACGTTTGATAGTGATGACCCCGTCCGCTCACGAGGCAGTTGTTTCGCTTTCAGTTTCAGAAAGTGCGATAATGAAAAGAAGAAGAAAGTTGGGTGGAAACATACCAAAACCTTCGAAAAGAACTGTAGGAGAAAGAGACTTCAAACCAAACAAAACTGTAGCAGAGCGTGCAACAAAAGTCCACACACGGACTCGCCAATTTATAGGGGACTGGCCCTATATAAAGGTACAACCAGGTAGTCAATCCAAGATGCTGCTGGTGAGTACCTCACTACTGGCAATTCTGGCGCAGGTGAGGCGGAAGCACTAATGAGATGCGGTTTAAAGAAGAGTTTTGTTGATTCGAATCGATTTAAAAATGTAGTGTTCATTTTGCACAAATACGGAGGATGTAGGTTATGTGTAAAAATGGGGACAAAAGATGAAATCGTTTACAGTGCCCTCTGACATCTTCCGTCATCAAAAAGCAGCCGCATGCTGATCACGGACACGCCATTAACATAACACTGTGACCAGACATTATGACTGAGCTAGGCGGAAGTCCAACGAAGGACACATCATCACAGATGCATGGCCACATGATTCAATTGAACAGAACGTTTTCAGTCTACTTACAAACCTTCTGAACTAGGACGTAGGCCGATGGCCTGTTCACAGGATGACGGCGACTAATACAGTTATGGACCTTCTCGAGTTCAAGGGAGCCAATGTCCATTTTCCCACCTCCATCTAGGACGTCAGTGATCTTGTCATCGCAATTAAGGAGGTCTGTGATGCACGACCTAACTTTCGACATCCCATGTTGTGTAGGATTAATCAACCTGTGCTTTTTATGATAGCCATACGCTCATCTCCTAACCATCCTCATGAGAACCTTGCGCGGAGCTCACCTGGCGATAGTTGGATGTGAGATCCGCTTATAAAGAACGCAATGACTCAAGCGTTCTCCCAGTTCCTAGGAGCCACTCCTTCATCCAGCAGTTCGCTGAACAATGCCCTGAATAACACCAACAATGTTCTTACGACCATTTGTACCAATGACGGATTCGCTTCATCTGGACGTGCTATCTTGTTGGCCCGAAGCACCGCAAGTTGTCTTCTAATATCCTCGTCTGTGACAACGTTTTCTATAATCGCTGGCGGGATTCTGCCGCCCGTTCTGAGTATCAAGGGCGCCTCACCCCTAGGGTGCATAGGTAAAAAATGGCTAATCGTCTCGGCAACATGTGTATCCTCCCCCATTATCGATACACCCATTGTGAATACCCACGCTAGCCGTCGGCATATCCTGGTCTACGGCTGCACATAGTCGAAGACACCGTTGGGGTTTCGCGTAGTATTCCCAGCTAAATTCGACTGATACTGTTCGCGCCCGTCTAGCTTCTCTGATGGCCCTACTTCTTACTATCTTGTGAACTCTGTGATCCTTGCAGTTTGGGTTTCTGAAACACCTAGTATAATATTTGGATCTACCAGTGACTGACTCCCCTACCGCCTCTCTGCATTATGGTCTAAAGTTTTGTTCGTTCTGTTCACAGTGCGTGGTGTCGCGTTATGCTCAGTGTGCTATTGCTGACGCACAACTACAACTCCTGATGACTCATCCGTCTTCAGTTCAAGTCTGTTGCGTACAGGATGACTTGATTTACGTCTGCTTTCTAATATTTTGTGGCGAATCCTAGAATCGAGAGCGCATACACCACTGAGGCTTCAACTGTTACTATTACGCGACAGCATTTCCCCAGAGGTCGGGAAAGGGTTAATTGCAACATATCCTTGTAGTATATATTTTCTCAACGCATCTGTGAGAAACACGTTCGGATGTACGCGATCATGACAGATAATTACATGCGGTACGAAGCAACAAATGGATATAAAGCAAGGCAAACATGAAACCTGTCGACAAATAAAGACGTAATCAGAGGACAAATGGTCACAGCTCATAATGTTCGATTTACGCATAAGGAAAAAATAGTTCGTCTGCTCCACAGATTTAGTCCAAAAATGTGATGTTACATTAATTCATCTTTTGCAAGGTCAGATGAGGAGGTAGCCCTCAGGTGCGTGCACACTAACTGTTTGAATCTTTTAAACGAACTACCTGAAATTAGACAGTGAATGCACGATTCCTGTCCATATATTCTTGCCTTAACAGAAACCTGGCTTTCCACAGATATCAATGATAAAGAACTGCATGTTCCTGGATACTCACTGTACCGAACAGACTACTCCCGTGGATGCGTGGGAGGCTGTGCTGTATATCTAAACCAGAAGCTACCAATACCAACTCTGATAGAGGAATTCACCTCCCCAGAGAAGTGTGACGGATTGTGGTTTAAACTCCGGCTTCGTAGTCGTGACACGCTTCTTGTCGTTGTTATTTACCGATCGCCGCCGTGCGGCGCATCTGACGACGGGGCCATTCTTGTCGGCCTAAACCATCTTCTACTTACAGAACGTTTCTCCCATCTTCTCATTATGGGTGACTTCAGCGCACCCAAACTCAACTATATAGCTGCTTCTCCTGAGGGCTCTGACTGTGGATTTTCGAAATCCTTAGCAATGCTGATCCATGAAAAAGCCTGGATACAATGTGTCGAGTTACCTACGCGGTACCAACCAGGACAGACAGCTTCATTGCTTGATCTTGTTATTACGAATGAGGCTCGTCTGGTAGATACAGTGGTCATCAGCCCACCGCTGGGATATAGTGACCACATTTTGCTTGCTTTCGTTTTTATCTGTTACTAGCTCCAAAATGCCGAAACAAAAACTCCATTCAGAAACTTCCAGAAAGCTGACCTTGGCGCACTGAAGACATTCTTAAGTACATTCAAACTCATGTCTAACTCAGTGAAAACCAACTGTTTCTTTTGAAGATGCCATTCACGAAGCTGATGATGCATTTGTTCCCCGTAAACTGTGGAAGCCCTCAGCACGTTCACCAGTTCCGCGAAACATACGTCGTCTTCTGGACTTACGTTCTCATCTATTCTCCAGGCAAAAACTAACGGGCAAGCCGGAGGACCGAGAGGCCTTTTGCTGCGTACGAAATAGATGCAGGCGGGAAGTCTGCCGACATACCAAAAAGGCACAGACAAAAATCCTACTGGTACCTCGAGAGAATAAAAAAATTTTCTTTAAGTACATGCATCGACAGAGAAAACCGAAGCCCTCAGCGCATCCTCTGCGGCTTCCTGTCGAGGAAACCTCCTTCAACCCTCAGGTAGTTGCCGAGATTTTCAGGGAATGTTATTCAGCAGTCTTCAATGTGGTCCCGGCGACCTGGCATCAGATTCTCCGGAGAAGAAATTTTCAGTGCCCGCTCCTAACAGCTGAATTCTCCGTGCTTGACGTTCAGGATCTCTTGTTTAAGATCAACCCCTATAGTGCGGTGGGACCAGACGGGATCCGTCCTCGGACCCTGAAAGAAGCCGCCCTTGGTTTGGCGGTGCCCCTGCATAGTCTGGTTGAACAAACACTTCGGGCCAGCACACTTCCGGAGGCCTGGAACATTGCCATTATCACACCTATATTTAAGACGAGTGATGGTCATTCTCCGCCAGTTATCGGTCGATCAGCCTCACCAACATCTCATGCAAGGTAATGGAGTGCCTGTTAAAACGCGCCATCCTTAAGCATCTCTTCTCGAACGACCTCTTCTCTTCTTCCCAGCATGGCTTTCTGTCAGACCGGTCATGCATAACCAATATGCTTATCTTCATGGATAGCCTGACAGACGCCAAAGACAATGGCCATGTCTCGGATGCTATCTTTTTCGAGTCTACCGAGACACCCGATCGTGTCCCACACGGTCCACTTGTACACAAACTAAAAGCGTATGGGATCCAGGGAGAGGTTCTCCGTTGGATTACATCTTGTCTTGACAACAGAGCTTTTAGGGTAAAAACCGGATCGAACCTTTCTTCTCCGAGCTTTACTGGAGCTCCTCAAGGATCCGTGCTCGGTCCGCTGCTGTTTCTAATGTGCATTAATGACCTTCCCGGCCTTATTTCTAGCACTACTCTCCTTTATGTGGATGATTCAAAAATCTGGAATGCCTTTGATCCCAGCGCGTTGCAGATTGACCTCGACCGTATTAAGGGTCGGTCAGAAGGCTAGAGTGCCCCTCTAAACGACAGTAAGTGTGTACATATGTCGCTTGGAGGAGACTCGGGGAACCCATTCACGATACATGGTGCACAAAGTATAATGGATATCACGAAGATGAACCTTAAAAAAGGCCTAGGGGTTGGGCTATCGACTAGTTTATCCTCCTCTTATCACCACCAGATGGCTGCCAGAAGGGGATTTGGGACTCTTGGGGTGATAAAAAGAGCCTTTCCTTGAATGGACAGGCATGCTTTTCAATCGCTCTACGGAGTCTACATTAGATTATTGCTTGAGTACGCAAACCAAGTCGTGTACACCGGCTTGAAGAAGGACATACTCGCCATCGAACGTGTTCAGCGAGTATCCACCAAAATGATCATTGGCTTGCGGCATTTATCTTACGAGTCTCGTCTAGAAAATCCTAATCCTTGTCCACTTGAAGTTCGAAGACTCCGCGGCAACTTCATCTTTACGTACTTCTTCGTCTGCACAGGACTCGTGTACCAGTTCTTTACCACAGTAGTTGATAACACTCGAAGGGGTCATGACAAGAAGCTCTAAAAACTTCGACCCCAGACCACCCTTAGGCAACAATTCTCTTACAGGGTTATCAATCACTGGGACGACCTTCCATTGGAGGTTGTTAGCTGTTCCTCTAGGGACGGCTTCAAACCGTTATTAGATTCTCACATACTTAAGAAGTTGCTGGGTTAGTATTTTATTCTGCTTTGCTGAACTAGTAATTTACTCCGTTCTCCGTATTTCTTGTAAACCCCTAAAGCGATGCTGCACCTTGCCTTCAATGACTGCCTTTTATGTCAACAGAAAACCGCTGACATTGAAACGGACAAACTGATCGGATCCGGGTGACTTGGGCCTCCAAACACGAACCCGTGAAAAAATCGCTGAAGTCGCTGAAGTAAACACGATGTTTAAAACATTTCAAGGTCATGTCGGAGGTTACGTGCAAACGCACCTCCGATGGATTTCGCCGGTAGTTGACGTAACCTCATTGGGAAAATTGGTGAAATAATTCAGTTTGGAAGAGGGAGGACGGGAAGTTCCAAAATCTGGCGGAGAATTGAGCAGGCTCCAGCGCGAGACCTAGGTGACTATTCAAAGACGTCAACAATTTGAAAACCTCGCTAATCGCTTGGCCAGTATGGGGTTTTGAGTTCCCATTCATCGCAAAAATTTTCCTCGCATGCCCGTGGAAATAAGGAAAAGAGCGCAATGTCAGGTGTTAAATGGGAAAGGCTGCGTGTAATTCGCAGAACGTGAATATCTCCGTTACCTTTTAGTTAA
>LUCH01018989.1:0-10408 GCA_013368495.1 Paragonimus heterotremus | reverse complement strand
TAGCTTGTTTTGTGATATTTACTGTAATTCCCAAGAGCGGTGCTACACCCTGTTTTCCATGAATGCCTTACAGATCAACAGACGCCCGCTTAAATTGAACAAGAAAAACCGACTGGATCCGGGACCCTTCTACCTCTGCCTCGAACCCGTGTATCAATCACTGAAATCGTTGAAAACCATGTTTCACGGTTCAGTTTCTTAATTCTTCCAAGACCGGCATGTGAACACATTTTCTGTGGTTTAGGAGGAAACCTAACTCATCTGATCAGCACTTATCATGGTTAAAGCCAATCCATAATGCACCGGTGTCATAAACGTTCAGGTTTTTAAACCGTCGGCTCAAAAGGGAGCATTGCTAGAAATGATGTCGGAAAGGTCGGTGGTATATATAAGAAACAACGGTACACCAGGTAGGAATCCTCGAGACCCTCTAGCGAGGATCGGAGAAGGGAAAGAAAAATCCGATAAAGTTTTCACTCTGAAGGTTATCCAACCACTTGGATGACACGGAATTCCAGTTTATATGTGATAGGACCGTATGAGACACAGTGGAAGGCTCTGGGAAAATCGAAGAAGATAGCATGGAAGATGTGACCGTTTTCTTTGATCTCTGTTGAGCTATCCATGGAGACGACCATTTTAACTATGCTTGACAGATCGGGATGGATGACGTGCTGATTGGGGGATAGAAACTGTTTTAGAAAAACTGCTTTAGGATATCTCATGGAAGACTCCGATTCCTTGAGAACCACTAACCTATCAAAAGGCCTAAAGCATAACTATTCCAAACGACATTATGTTTTGGCACGGACGTATGATACTTTGATTTATGCGAACGTTTTCTACAATTTATTACCATGTTTGACATGCTGCTTACATGTTCACCTTCTGATTGGAGCCTCGCCGCATTGCCTGTATTTTCGTCTAAAACATTTCCGGTCTTGATTACTTTTAATGATAAACTGCCCAATCATATCCTTATATCGACAGTCTCTATAAGATGCTTGAGATAACCGTGCTCTTTAAAAGGTCGAAATTTTGTGGCACGTTTCACTTCCCAAATCGTAAAATTCTGTCGTTAAACTTTTTGTCCCACTATTCCGAAGGCTTGAGCACAAAATGCGTGCGACTTCAATTCTATAACAGTAAGTGGATAATTAACGGAATGGTGGAATTACGCCAGTTCGCAAAATTGATGGTAAGATTTAGTAGAATTTAACCTGACAGAATTGGGATATTCTTTGAATGTGACGGAGCAGAAAAATTTGGCATTTCTCAGAAGGTAAAGTCGTTCGCAATGTCCACAGTTCATAGTAATTTTTTGTAATTCATTTTTGTACGTCTTGTACATATCCTTCTGCTATCCTCGTCTGTGCACTTGTTTGAAAGTCCATCCATTATTTTCCCGTTTGGCTGACAACAAGAATGAACGGAAGTTACTGCGCACCGTCTCTGTCTTCTGTCTGAATGTGTGAGACGATGAAGTAATTACATAGTGTAATATTTCAGCCCCGCATATCTGCTGACCTGTCATTGCTCAGTATTTGCCACCTCTCACCGCATGTGGAACTATTTATGCAGCATCGTCGGAACCTACTCTGTGGCACGATTCTTCTCTTGTGTGGTAAACTATTCAATTTAACGGACTACGACTTGTGAGTGAGTGGTTCCATTTTTAGTGACACGTCTTCCGTTTTTACTCGTGAGCATAACTCCTGCACCTATATGTTCATACCTATCACTATATCAGCGTGGTCGTTTTTACTATTCAACTGATTAGTTCATTATACGTCTCTGGATGTTGAACATCAACCTCCTTATAAAGCTGCAAACGCGAGACACTTAAGCAACTGTTGCCTGTTGTATAACTTATGCCTAAATTATGCACGATGGTAATTTTCTAGTAGTATCTGGCACGAATAGCTATTCATTGTTGTGAAACGTTTAAACCTTTGGCAGTAAAATTGATCTAAAATTGGATTCATTGTAAAGTCCTGTCGATTGTTTGTTGAGAACCGCATTAAAAAGCTAAAAAACAAGTGATTTTGTTGAGTTGCAGCTGTAAGCCGGTCGCGTTGCTTGGTGATCCTAGGGATATGCATCCAATGAATGTAGACCGAGCAAATAATTGATAGTAGAAACGTTCGAGCGTACCACACTCGTATATGATTTGAAGTGACTCGCAGAACATTATTAAGTGATTCCTTGGTTAAGCGACAACGAGTTGAAAACCAAGAGTTATCGGTTTCGCAACGTTTCGACCCTCTCGAAGAGCCTTTATCAAGCGATCTAAATCAGAAAATTTGCAGTGACATTGTAAAGTTTCTGATTAAAATCGCTTGATAAAGGCTCTTCGAGAGGGCCGAGACGTTGCGAAACGGATAATTCTTTTGGTTTTTAACTCGTTGTGGCTCAACCAAGGAATTACTTGATAATGAACATCAGCACAACGCACAATATTTTCCCCCACATCATTTCCGTTTATGGCTCGGAAGTACTGACGTACAAAACAGACTATACCGTATGGCAATCTCTGCTCAGAAGCAGGAATAAGCAAGCGGCTATAAATACGAGCGTACTATCCGTTTGTCCTGCTTGTCGGACTGAGTCAAGCGACATCTTACGCTTAAACATCTATAACTGCTGCATCCATTTGTCATGCTTGACTAACGAGGTTCAAGTGCATACTAAACCTGAACGCTTATAACCGCTTCATTTACCTGTCCAACTTGATGAACGAAGTCAAACAGCAACCTTTGCTGAAGCACTTAAAACTCCTCCATTCATATATCGTACCTAACAAACAAATTCAAAAGGAATCATATTATCAAACACTCACAAGTTTCCGGTGAATATGTCTGATATGGAGATGGAAATTAAATGGCACCTTAACATTAAGTGCTATCAACTGCTTTATCTACTTGTACCACTTGACGAATGACATCAAATCGCACCCTATGCACAAACGCTAGTGGATATTTCACCGCTGAACCTTGCATGACGGAGGACGTCGCACAGCACATCATGAATACACGTCTAAAACTGCCCAATGAGCTTGTCCTACTTGGCGAAACACGTCAAACATCAGCAGGCTCTTAGGCAGTTACAACGTTCCCATCCGTTTGTCTCACTCGGCAAAGGATGTCAGGAAGCATAATGTGCTTAAGCATTTCTAACTTCTCTAGTCATTTGTCCTACCTGACAAGTTAGTTCAAACGGCGAACTTTGATTGTGCACCGATAACTGCTTCATCCAACTGTCCGAAGTGAGGAGCAAATTTAAACACTACACTACACTACACTACAGTACGCAATCACTCACAATTAATCCATTCATTCTTCATACTTAAGGGAAAATGCCAAACAGTATATTATGCCGAGACACTTATAATTGCTCCGTCCATTTGTCTTGCTCAGCGGGCAAAATCAAACAGTATCCTGTGCTTAAAACTGTGGTCACTTATTATAATGGCCTGCTTTTGTTGGTGCTTCGTCGCACAGTTTGGTAGTACCTGTTGATGCACGTTTGTTCAGCCAGCTTTCTGACAGTAAGGAAATTTTTACTTCTATTTTGCGCTCGATACACAGAGACCGATTGTTAGCTGCAAGTTTTATTCTTTCCCGGTCATTGCGGTATGTAGAGAACCGCGTTGCTTGTTGCCTTCAGAATTATTGCCATTGGGTAACTCGCAAAACCTGGGGTAAACTTTGTGGAGGTGTTCTCAAGAAACCCATAGCTGCGTCATCCATTTGTCCCCATTAAAGGACGTTATTAACCAGCAACCCTAGGTTAAACGGTTATCACTGGTCTGCTCATATATTGCAGTGACCAGCGGTCGTGTGACCTATCTAAGTATCCAGGCTGCAGCTGTACTTTCCTGATCCTTTTTCTGTGCGTAATACTTCGTGTACGCCCGCTATAGGAGGCCAGATACAGACTCACTGCCGTTTCTTCCAGTAGAACAACCAAGTGCATGCGGTGAATGCTGATGCTTTCTTAACGACTCATTTATTAGTTCATTCTCCAAGGTCGTCTAGCCCATACCTTTTTCAGCGTCGTTTAGCGCACTCGAGTGTTCCGCGTACTTTTTGCTTGGAGCGCTTTTGAGTGCCGCCGAATGTGCTGTAGACCACCTCGCGCTTTTTTCCTTTCTTCTCTTGATTGCTGCTGTTGGTCCCAGACCAGGCTAGATCTAACTACTTATCGTATTTCCAAACATCACCGGAAAGATATGGTTTGTTTCCAAACACCACTGCGTACCCTAATTCGACGCCTGTTTTGACTGCACTTCGATCTCTATGCATGAAAGGGGTATTAAATTGTTAGTGAACGAGGGTCTAACGCAGACCCACTTGTCCATTACAATAGTGATAGTGAAAAGGAACCCAAACAGAAACCCATGCATCAACACTTCTGAACGATTTACCTATTCGCCCTACGTGACGGAAGGTGTCAAACAGCGCATTATATTTAAACTATCATACTCGCCCAACCCATCTGTCCTATCAAAAGAATGATGCCAAACGGCACTACGCTTGAACCCTTGTAGTTTTTCCAGTCATTTTTCACACCTAACGGAAGATGAAAACTGTTCTGTGCGCTCAAACACTTATAGCCGCTCCACCCATTTGTCCTACATGAGGAACAGATTCAGGCAAAACACTGTTGAAACATGTATAGATTCCCCATCCGAATGTCCTAATCGATTAACAGAATCAAGCAGTACACAACTGAAATCACACATATCTGCTCCCTTCATCTGTCTTACGCGGCGAACGATAGTAACAGCACGTTGTGTTCAGTTGTGGTGTTCCATCAGGTTGCCCCAATTAATGAGCATTATCAAACGGCACCCTATGCTGAAACATTTTACATCCTTCATTCATTGTTTCTAACTAACAGAATAGTTAAACAGCTTCTTCTGCCTAAAGGCATAACTGTCACTTCAACTTTTACTACTTAACGGAAAGAGAAAAAACCTCCTACGTTTAAACACGCACAACAGTTCTATTCATTTGTCATACTTCTGGAATAATATCAACCAGGACCCGTAGCATAAACTCTCATGTTTGCTCCATTCAATTGTCCCGTTGAGCGAACGATTCCAAGAAGAATCCAATGTATAACCTCTCACAACTGCTGCATAGGTGCAAAGTCATATATCCTCCCAGGCATATAGTCTCACGACTGCTGCGTTTATCCATCCTGAATGACAAGGGGAATCGAACGATACCCTGTGCTTAAACCCTCATAACAACTCCATTCATTCTTCTTAATTGACAAAAAACGTCAGACAGCACGCTTGCCTAAACTTTAGGAGCTACTTCCTTCATTTTTTCGACTTGGCGAACAAAATCTAATGGCACACTATGCCTGGACAGTTTTGCCGCTAGCTCTAATCGTTCTACTTAATGGACGAAGTCAAACAGAACCAAATTCCTAATTACACATGCTCCACTCGTTTGCCAAACTTAACGGACGACATCAAACCGCACTCTACGTTTGAACACATCTCTTCTTCGTTTACTTCACCTAAACGACGAATGAATTTGCACAGTATCTTAGACCTACACACTCAACTGCACCATCAGTTTTTCCTATTCGACGAACGAAGTTAGAGTACACCATGTTTGAACACATAACTAATCCACGTACTCGTCCCCCTAAAAACAGATTCAATGAGGATCTTGTTCCTAAACATCGAGAAATGCTCAACCAATTTCTCCTTTTTAGCGAAAATGTCAAATAAAAATAAATGCGCGAACATTAGAAACGGCTCCATCTATTTGTCGCTGACAACAGAGGACGACAAACAGGACGTTGTGCCCAAGCATGTATAACTGTCCCATTAACATCTTCTACCTGGTGAACGGTTTCAAATAGCGCCCTACGCGTGAACGTAATAATAATAATAATACATTTCTCAACGTATCTGTGAGAAAACCGCTTAGATAAGCGTGGCGAGTACACACATTTCAACGTGAAACGCATACCATACACATAATGTTTAATTATACAGTACACCAATTATGAAAACAAAGTAACAAAGAAGATATAACAATAGAGGAATAATCTAGTTTATAAAGAAGCATCTGGCTCACGTACTTCTAAAACGACTGTTCTCGAAATTTTCAGTGTTCGATAAAAAAAAGCTCAGTAGTTACATCAATTATCGCTTCATAGAGTTAACATTGGCTTTGTGATCAAGATCATGCCAGAAGACGTTTCAAGATGGAGAGCATGAATAGTCAAACAATTTCGTTATCATTTGATGTAGACGGTTCCACAGAAATATGTGGAAATTTTTGTGAACATGAAGGAATATAGGGGGTCCCCATTTTTTTGGAGAATTGACGACCTTCTGAGCTGCACCCAGTTATTTCTTCTAAATCGACGGCGTTTCACATATCTCGCGAATTGTCCAACCAGTACGGGATTTTCGTTTTCCGGACGTTATGGAATGTTGCCACGCGTTAGAATTTATCATGGAATCAAAAACGGAAAGTGAGGTTATATTATATCGTTCTTTCTTGTATCTCCTACCTATAGATTGGAGTGGATGTTTGACAAAACAGTAAGGTTGTTCATCCGTATACCAGGCGGGTTTAAGGTAGGAAATAAACACGAGGGGCAACGCGGAGTTTTTATTCACACGTGGGATACATATATTGGGTATGTTATTTTCCCATAAGGATTTCATCGTGCGCCGCTTTTGCACAGCGGTCTATAGCCTTTAAAGATGGCTACCACTGAGTAAGATGCAAGGGCATACCAGGATGGTCGAATTATCGCCAACGTGTTCATATATAGGTATACTTGTGTGCTGCCCATAAACACGTTTTCCTGTTCACTTGTTAGCTATAAAAGTAACTATTTACGGGATGCATCCTGCCGAGGTTATTAATATTCTTCGAGGTTCGAAATACTGCCTCTATAATAAAAAATTAATATCACCAATAAATTCTGAGTGAACTTCGCATAATATTACGTGGTATGGAGGATTTTCATTTAGATATCTTCAGGTCCATTTACAGAGATATTGACCTTAAGCAAGCAGGGTTTGAAGGTGGACGTAACATTAGCCAATGCCAGAATTGTTCCTCAGCTCTGTTTGAGTTAGTTTGTTTTCCTAATGTTTGTAATCGCATATGGGGGTTTGTTTCAGATATAAGAAAATTTCGCTAGAAAACATCCGTTCTTCCCACCTTTGAATGTCGTCAAAGTAACCTCAATTTTTTCGAGGCAGTAATTTGGATTTTGTTGCTGGCCGATCGCACAGTTAACGGCAAATCCTTTGCCATTAACCAGATTGTACGTGAGTGCGAGGTTCAACCTGACCTGCCGTAGCCAAACAGAATCGAATACAAACACCTGGTAGAATTCTTTACGAGTCATGGAAGATTGATAGCCCAGTAAACTCCTCGTGAACGCACGTCGGAGACTTTCCGTAACTAGCTTAGCAGACTTGCCCACGTTATTACACATAAGCGTGCGGTACGCGAATTGGGGTCATATGCGTGGTTTGTAAATGTGTGGTCGAGAAGCATGAGGCAAGAATGCGTGCCTAACGCTGTCTAGCGTTTATCTGGTTTTAGCTACTGAGGAAGGTACATGTTCTACGAAACCAAAGCTGTAATACATACTTCTTAATGCATATGTGGAGGGCACACTCGGATGTGCGTTATTGTGCACATGTATTTCAAAGCAGATGATTACCTAGTAAGACAACCATGAAATCTGTCGGCAAAAGAGAGCGTAATCAGGGAGAAAGGGTCACGGTTTACAAACGTTTGATGCACGCACCACCTCTCCCACAGATTCAGTCAAAAAGACGAAATGTTACTGTAATTTATTTGTTTACAACGCTTGGTAAGAGATGACGTTTCAAATATTTCAAGGTCACGCCGGGGAATACGTGCAAGTGTATCTCTGAAGAATGTCGTCGTTATCCGACATAACTTCCGCCGAAAAATTGTTGAAATAATTCAGTTTGCGCGATGGAAGACGGGAAGTTCCAAAATCCATTAAAGAATCGGGCAGACTGCAGCGCAGGACTTCGTCGGTTGCTCGAAAACGTCGAAAAGTTGTGAATCTCGCAAACTTCTTAGTCGAAACAATAATTCGAGCGTCCATTCATCGCGAAAAGTTTTCTTGCGCCATGGATGCTCGTGGGAATAAAAAAGAAGGCAGTCTCATGCGTTTAATGAGGAAATGTGATGTGATCACACGTAATATGAAGATCAATTTCTGTGATATATTTTCTTGACAAAAACGTCACGCGATATCAACATTTTCGTGTTTTTTCAATCGAGTACATAATATCGGTAATCAATTGTTATAGTATTCTGCAAAAATTCGGTGGCCAGCAGCATTTCCTAAAACGATTATCACACGTATAGTGTCCGTGCTTTATAGTTATATTCCATAATTCATTATTGTACACTTTTGTATGTGCCGTCCTGCTACCTTCATCTGTACACCTGTTTCAGACAACCACCATCACCTTTTCAACTGAATCATTAGCACGAACAAACGGGAGTTGCCATGCGTAATCTCTGTTTTCTTCAAAAGTCCGACTTTCTGAGCTGGTGAAGTGACTGGACGGTGAAATCTTTTAGCTCCGCGTAACAGTTGATTTATCGACGCTCAGCATTCGTCATTTCATCACACGTGTAGAATTATGCGTCGGTCGTCCACAGAACCTGCTCTCTGGTGCTGCCTTTCTCTCTCGTGGTAGACTATTCAACCTGGCGGACCTTGAATTACCAGTGAGTCGTTCCGACTTTACCGATGTCCTCTGTTTAATTTGTGCACTTACCTTTTGAGCCTATCCATTACCGTTACAGCACTTATATATTACCATCTTTTTGTCATTTTTATTGTTTGACTGATTAGATCACTACACTTGGTAATAAAACTGCGTATGAAGTTTTGACGTCCGTTTGTTTTGCAACGTCAATAGTTAAACAAGTATTTATATTTCATACCACATAGGGATTAACGGGTGATTAATGACAGGGGTTAGAGGCATGGGAGGAAATACGAAATGTGAACAGGTGGGTTATTGGGATTAGTTAAGGTAAACGGGGGAGTGAATCCGCCACGGTTTTCTGTGGAGAGCTTTTGTATGCGAACCAAGTAAAACGTCAGTACCGGCTACCACTATCTATAGAGTGATTGGTAACCAGGGTGAACAGGTTCCTACGAATGCGCCTTTATATAATATGTGGCAGAAGTGTGTGAGTTATAATCCTGTTTTTTTGTTTTAAATACAACCGTATAAATGCATTCCACTAAATTCACCATAACCTTCATTTTTATATCGTCCTACCTTCTCAACAACGGGGGAACAGTGATGTACATCAATAAAATTGCGCTATTTCGTGAATACGCAATTAATCAACTACTAGATGGGTGTGGGGTAAACGGTGGATGCGCGATAAACAGTTTCAGACGAGCTGTTTCAGATGGGAAACTGACAGTAGGGACGGGTACATACGTTATATGGTGCTGACAGATAAATTTTCTCCAGACCACATTCAAAATGGTCATTAGAAGATACGCAGAGTCTGAAGATAGACATTATGCTCGTTGATGTTAGTAAGCTGTCCAAGCCTTTCTTAAAACGCTGAATTTTGTTACTAGCTCTGATTTCACTCGAAAGCCCACTACTAATATAGGAATATTCTACACTGAAAATGTTGGCCGGTATCTTTCTCCGAGCCGACAGAGTTAACAAGGCAGAACCTTTATTTTCCAACCTATATGGGGAGCTGTGTTGGGAGGGAATGGCGAATGCTTTAGTGATGGCGTTCATGTGTATCAGTTTATATGAAAACAGAAGATTCAGTTTTAGTCGTCGTCACCAGTATGGGTCAATTCCAAGTGTTGGGCAGCGTTCACAGTAGGTGAGCGAAGGTATATATCCCAATGAGCTTTTGGTAAGTGGTCGTTGGAGATTTTCTAAAACAAGCTTAACGGATTTGCGTAGATGTCAGTAAATGAAGATGCGACACTCAAGTTGACGTCACACAGACATTTTGTAGGCGGCCATCCTCGCATCTGGTAGACTGATTGTCTCTTCGATACAACCTATCTTCCTTTCAGTTTTTGCCACCTGAGAGCTTACATGTTGGGAGAACCTGAAGGAGTTTGGGCACCATATTCCTAGGTCTCAAATGGACGTGGCGGTGTCAGTAGGACGGTCACTTGGTAAGATAATCATTGGGTAACTGACAATCATAAGTGGTAGTGCTTGGTTTGTTTGCTGAGAACATTATGAGCCACGTTTTGCATCGCAATTCCAATGGTGCTATGTCCTGCCGTATATTTTGCAGATACAAGACGAGGTTGCTGTAATGTCGAAATGTGCAAACGATTTCGATATCTGATGGGTAGTAGGGGACAT
>LUCH01018988.1:0-10517 GCA_013368495.1 Paragonimus heterotremus | reverse complement strand
GGTCCAGCATATCGCTGGGAAGGTGTTATCTAAGTTGAGAAAACTTGTCCGAATCATGTTATACGCTAAACTGTTTACAACACAGCAAACCACAACTCTCCAAAAGCGGACTGCTAACGTGACCACTGATACGGGCGATTACACTTCTCAGCGCCTCTAATATCCATAGCCGTTTGGCGAAATTGAACAGTATATAATATAGATGAAATCACACACTATACGCACTAGGAAGGGGTAGATGATTCACTGTACTCGAATATACATTATGATATACTGTTTAACCCGGCTCATCATTTTATAATATCGAGCTGTGAAGACCAGCTGAGATTAACGTAATGAGTCAACAAGGGGTTCGTTGTCGATACGTGAAGTCGCCACGCGAGCAAGTTAGCAATATTTCGAAACGACAGTACGGGGAGCGAGCGCGGGATACCCATCGGTATCCCTACTCGTTCCAACAAATGTTTATGCTCATGCGAAATTTCGCAACGAACAGAATGCAAATAACAGTCGGGAATTTAGCATAGTCTGTAGTAAATCAACGGGCTCGCTACACATTTTGACTTCCTTAATGTACATGACGACCAAACGAACTTAAATGGGACGGATGTAAAACAGTGCGTGTACTCAAAACACTATTTCAGAAACTATTCATTGGCATCGAATAATGTGCCAATTAAACCAGTTTATTAGTAGTATATCGAGACAGGCGTGCCGAGAGTACCAGTCGGAAATACCGCAGTCAGTAAATGGGCTGGATACTGCGAACGCACGAAGCCTACGGGCGAACAAGCGAACGATATGAAATTGTAACAACGCAACAGATTTCAGGCGCATGGCTTACCTGTCGATCTCCCCACTCGTTTAAAGAGGGGTTTGGGCGCGCGTGAGGGCTTCCCATAAAAAGTGTACAAATGACAATCACCACTCAATCGTAGTCAGTGATAAGCAAATATGTTCGCGACATATGCGCAGGCGTCCCATGATTGGACGAGTATAGCATAAATCACTATGTTCTAAAGACTACACATCTAGTAAGGAAACTAGGGGAATGCAAACTCGACAGCAGAAACATACTACAAGCACAGTCAACCGCTATCTTTTATGTGTCTCTAAGCCATATGTCCATACCATCGGTTGTTGTAGTAACTCCTTGGTACGGCTTAATTTTGTCATACAGTCTGACACTTCCTGACGAAGTGTCTGTTTATCATAGTTGTACAAGCCCTTTCTTTGTATGTGAAAATTCTGCGCTTTTCTGTTCCGCACGCTGGATGTTAGCTGGTTGTGCATGTCATTTTTCTGGATTGTGTTAATATATGGTGTGCTGCGCTGCTTGTTGACTTCTGTACTGTTGCTGTTTGATAATTTATCCGTCTCAGAGTGGAACTTTGTAAGAGTATTCCTATGCTACTGCTCAAATTGTTCAGTTTCTTGCCAGAGTTTCTCGTTTACTCCTCACTTGCTGTAACACAATAAGGGGCCGACTGGAAAGTCTATGGGAATGCGACAGCTGCGATCAATCGTGGGTGATGTTCAATCTATGTGAAAGTCAAAATCCCCTACTACTCTTTGGAAGTGTCTTTAGTTCAAACTGGAATCGAGTTAAATACTCAACAGCATTATAGCAAGTGGAGTCTGTCGGCCAATATGGCACTCTTAGATGGTATAAATTCAACTGCATCACCCCCTTCAATAGCCTTTGGGCCAACAATATTCTAATTCTTTTTTCTGACATGGAAGCACTGCTTTTAGCGAGACGGGTTGAAATTGAATGGTGTGAGATGAAGGAGGCCAACGAAAAAAGTGAAGTGAACATCGGTAGGCAGGCTATTTTGACTGACCTGTTGGAGAGATCAATAGTTGGTTCAGCCATTACTTCAGTTGCTGGTTTGAGTATAGCTGGACTTAGTCCATCCGAGCCCCCAGTGATTGACCAGCTTGAAATTTACCAAAGCATCCCTTATCCTTCGTTTTCGCTAAAGTATCCTTCATCTTTTTATTCATTCATTTCAGGGTGTTCCTGTTCTAATCTCTCTACGTCCAAAGTATGAATCTGTTGGAAAGTCATGTGGGACATTCCCTTTTTGTCCAAAGATCCACGTGGCGACACCCCGCTTGTTCCCTCTTTTTCCAATCGCAGTTCATAACGCTGGTTTCGACTGTATGTGACTGCAGTACGATTTGTTGTTATTATTTGTGTTTGTAGCCAATCTCTGCCCATAATGAAGACCGCATCTAGACCGATCGCGTCCTAGTCGTGACAACAAGGTATTCTAGGTGCATATTCTGGCTGTTAATCTGTTTAAACATGTTTTCAGCGTTGTTCTTTCTAGATTGAGCTGTCTGCACTGTGCTTTTTCATCCCTCGGGGGTATTTTCCACACTGGTGTAAACACATTCATTAACACCGTCAGATTACTTCTAATGCTGCTGCATAAGTCCACGCTGTTTCCGTAATATACCTAATCCAGTGCATCGGCCGTTTTACGAGGCTCACACACGTCCATCCTACTTAAAAATTCAGCGACACTTGTTGATTAACTTTATTTCTTTCACGCTTAGTCTGACTTCAGTAATCTCAAGGCCACTCTTGCTGGACGACGCCTTTACCGCGACATGTTCAATATGTTGTGACCGCAAAAGACGTTTGGCCTGAGAATTCGTTTATTGAGCAAACTCCCGTATACGTCATGTCAAAAATCAAACCACAAACACGTACACTCATCTGCACGTCAGACATGCATTCACGTGCATCGGGTGATAGTACGTTGTCATTCGCTTTGGTGCAACTTCTGTCACAGCGCGTACACCTGTAATACTCTGGTAGTCTATTCTTGTCCGTCGTCTTCCCGGCGTTCGGAGCTTGCTCTTTTGTTCCTGAATGTCGCTTATGGGTAATATACTACTCACAACGAAACTGCCTCTAATACAACAAATATCACTAAGGAATTTAGTGATAATCAAGTTTAAAACTGTAGCACTCTGAATTAATCACCTTGTCACTTGCTGCACGTAGTATGTTAACGCCTGAGATTGTAACATTTTCATTAATTCGTCTCCAACTTAGCCTTTCGGATCACTTTCACTCGGATTCACTGTGTAGTGGACAAGTGGGGCTCACCAATTTGTAGTGGACAAGTGGGTATGCGCTAGACCCTCGTCCACTAACAATTAAATACGCCTTTCCTGAAGAGCAATCGTAACGTAGTCCCAACGGGCATTGAACTAGAAAACGCAGTGAGGTTTGGAAACAAACCGTATATTTCCAGCAGTGTTTGGAAATATGATAAATAGTTAGTTCTAGCCTAGTCTGGGACCAACGGCAGCAACCAAGAAGGAAAAAGAAGAGAAGCGCGAGATGGGCTACAGCCCACTCGGTGGCGCTCAAAAGTGCGCCAGGCGAAAAGTGCGTGGAACCTTCGAGTGCGTTAAACAACACTCGAATAGGTTCAGGTTAAACGACCTTGAAGAATGAAATAATAGATGAGTCGTTAAGAAAGCGGCAAGCATTCACTGCGTGCAATTAGTTGCACGACTGAAGAAAGTGACACTGAGTTCGTATCAGGTCTTCTCTTGCAGGCGTACATAGAAACATGCGTACAGAACAGACAAGCGGGAAAACACGGTTGCAGCCAGGATCCTTAGAGAAGCCACACGATCGCCGGTCACTACAACTGTCCAATCTATCTGTGATGCACTAAACTCCCCAAAGATAAACACGGTAAACATTGATGGCCATTGCAAAAGCGTCTTCAGCATCTCCTCATCTTCCGATGATCAAGGACTGTCGCTACGATATACACAAATGACGACTACACTTTCTTTCCTTGTATTCACGATACAGCTTACCAACTGCGCACTTGATTTCAACAGAGCTTACCCGTTGTGTTTGTAGTGCTGAGCTGCTAGCACCAGGACTCTTTCTTCAAGAATCTGTAGTGAGATCACCTTCGATGTCCCCAAAATCCTAAACTCCTTGCGACGTTAGAGTTGCCTTACCAGTACCACCGCGCCGGTTCACATTACCTTGTGAATGTAAATTCACTACAGACCGCTAACATCAAAGTTAGTGTGTTGGCGTAGGTATCGCAGTTTTACTCGTAGTTGTATAATGAATCCGCGGTACATCTACTATTATAGGCTACATTCACTAGGATAACAATGATTTAGCTGTGACCGTTGGGAACGCCGCTCAACCGGTGTGACGCTTGTGTGAACCCTGAAGGTCGACGGGAATTTCCGTCGACATCCGTCCTATCTGGCGGCTGCCGTGCGGTTGTGCTTAAGATTCTCTCACGTTCAATTCCCTAGCGCCATTAGTTGTTACGTTAAAGTCGGCTTGTGAATGGTGAGTAAATCAATCCATCGTCTTCTCACTATGACTTCCGATCCGCGTTAATATAAGGCTGGGGAAACCCTGGGCGTATAAACCACGGAAGTAGCACCACGATGAGTCCGTCGATTCTGTTTGCTCTGTAAGCGCTAAATTCCTAAGGTCATTACCGTTCCAATTGTGTGCCCGGCCTCAATCACGTCTCAAATAATGCTATAATGCCTGACGCCTTCGACACTACGTCCATTTTCGCCCACTTACTTCCGATGCTACACACATTGATGAGCATCACCACACAAACTGTCATATATTAGGTGGCCCCTAATAACGTTGGAGGACTGTAGCATTCCAACCGCCATCTCAGTACGCAATCTGGGTATAAGTTATTCAAATGCATATAAGTTCCCCGAACATGAAAATAACGCCGGAAATGTCGCACGGAGAATACACACACAAGAATGTCCTTTCTCGTCTTACAGTGGTTCTGCTTGCATTTACTTAAAAGGTTGCCTACCGTAGGCTACAATCCGATCTCTATCGTCCTGTCCTTGTTGCAACAGAACGGCCCGGTGACATGTCTGAAAAAGCTATTACTGGCACCGTGCACAGAGCTCCCCGCAGTGGTTTGAAGATATGGTCGCACTTTTCTGTCCGTGAATGTTTTGTAATAATCTGGTCAATAGAGTGGAAATGCGGATGGAATCGGTGATGAAGCAATAATAATTGGATCGGGGCTCTAGGTGACTTAGCTCGTTCGTGTGCTTCGGAGTGGGCAACGATCGAATTTGTTCCGCCTCTCCTGGGTCTGTACGTTTACTCAATCCAGAGATTTTGTGCTTCAGGAATGTTACCTCTTTGAACAGGAAGTGGTAATTTGATGGCTTTAATTTTAAATAGACTTCCATCAGGCGGTACAACACAAACTCTAAATCGCGCATGTGCTCCTGTTTGGACCTTCCGTGTATCATGACGTCATCCAGATGCGCTAGGCATGTTCTGAAGAACGTCTTACGCAGTGCTTTCTGCAGTAAGCGCTGAAATGTCACTGGTACGTTCGACGGTTCAGAAGGCATGACTCGGAACTCATACAATCTCGACAATACGGTGAGGGCCGTCTTAGCTCCATTATCTTCTTCAACCTTCACCTACCGACAACTTGATGTCAAATCTAACGTGCCAAAATTCATGGTTCTGCCAGAGACATCAATGAGACCGTCGATTACTGGCAATGGGAATGTTTCTTTCTGTTTCACTCAACTGGGTTTCCTGTAGTCGACACATAATCGTAGACCGCAGCTTTCCTTTTTTGTCAAGTCTTTTGGAACAGCCCATAGAGTAGTTGAGGGTCAAATCACACTGTTCTATAGCATGTCGTAAACAGTTTTAGGCACCTCACTCTGGAGATGTGCAGGTATCCTGCGTGGGGGCACTTTAATTGGCGGCACATTCCCCGTACTACTTCCATGCCTAAGATTGCTTTTGCGATCTAGCCTCGCTCTTTCTCAAGCAAACATATGTGGCCGACAGTAAATTATTGACTTCAGTCGTCAGAAACTCTACTCAATCGGATCCTCTCGTCAGTTTGACGGTTCGCTTCGGAGAGGGCTGCAGTAACATGGAGGGAGAAGTCGGTCCCTGGCGGAACTTTGGACGTAGGTGTCAAATGATTGATGCCGGACGGGCTTCTCAGCCAAAGGTTGTGTAGATCGGGTGCGCATCTGAGAATTCCCAACAAAACCCTCCCCACTATAACACAGATTGAAGAGTTGTGGCTCATCATAAAACAGTGCTGTATACAAAATTACACAATTTGCCCACTACTGTTTTCAAGCCAAACCACAATTTCAATAAGTTTCACGGCTTTCATGCACTACCCAATTGCTCCGTAGTAACCTATCGTCTTGTCCAAAATAGTGATGCTACTAGAAACCAAACTCCTTATATGTATAGCCCGGCAAGTATGTCACCACCTGATTACATAACTAACACAAACGCCCCGCCAAACCAATCCGTTTTTAGTGCACACTTCGATATTTCATCCAACACCACCTGGTCCTTCTCCTAGTGTCTCATTCGGTCATCCTACCATGACAGTTTCTCAACGCTTTCTGTCGTGGAGCCAAATCCTTGCAATACCCACACGAACATGAGTGGACGATCGGCAAATAACCTAGACCAGACCTCTGCATATGATGTTTCTCAACCAATTACTTCATCTGTCGTGCAGTTTTCTGACAGTCTAATTGTTGTGCTTGGTAGAAAAAGTTCCATTAATTTGTTACTCATAAAGGTAGAATCATTGGTAAGGTGCACATTTCTAGATCTTTCCTCTTTTTATCTAGTCCCCAAACAATCCTCATCAATGACATGTGGTGCCCGTCTGATACTCCAGGCACGCAGATAAGCATCGTCGGATATCATACGTTTCGTATGGGTCGTCTCACAAGGCGAGGTGTTGGATTAATTATTTACCTAGAACAGCAATCTTTTGCAGTCACATTTGTTGAGACGTTTCTTTATAAAATCAAATACTCGTTGTAATAAGTGGTCTCCGTTGGTTCTCGCAAGAGACTAATAGGATGCATCTACAGACTTCTTAGTGCTATTCGCAATGATTTGGTTGATACTGTAGAGATAATGAATCAAGCATTAAACATACCTTGTGAACACAAACCAGGAAATTGTGATTTTAACATACCTGGTGTGTCCTGGACCACATTCTCAGTTCCAATAAAAACAAGCTGAATTTCTTCTTCTATAAATATGTCCAAACGCCCATCAGACGAAAGCATATTTTAGATCTCACACCTTGATTGTAGGGATATATGGTCTGCAACAATTTCCGGGAAGTGACCACAACGTCTTCGGGTGTCTGTTTGTTTTCAACGCAGTTACCAAACCAACAGTCGTATTGTACCATCCGATCAAACTCATTGTTTGGAATACCTCATGCTCTCTGCTAAAAACTTTAGATTGCAATACATTCTTTACCACACCAGACGACTCAAATGTAGCAGCCGATGGATTCACCAAACATTTCACTTTCTTATCCACACTCTGACCTCTCTGAAGTCAAAACTTGTCGATTCGCATGTACAAGGTAAAAATTTTACTCCAAAAGAGACTGGCAAATTTGAAGTCGTTAAGTCGAAGCACAGAAAAACGCTAAAGTTCTCCCTGGTGTTGCGAATATGCAATATATTTGAACACAGAATAGAACGTAACTGCGTCATATAAACGAAGAAAGGTTTACGCTCGGTAGCAGCCAGAAAAGCATGAAATTAATGCAATTGATGAGACGGAGGAGTTCTACGAGGAACTCATCTATAACAACTATTACTCCCAAAGATAAAACGATTGTTGCTGATCTTGTAGAAATATGTGACATTTTCAACTCACATTTCGCTGCTTCGCTTAGCTTAGTAAACATCGTATTATCTGTCCCTTGTTAATACTCCATCAAAAACAAGCGAAGTTCTGAATCATGTTATGATTTGTTTCAGAAGTATCCGCCGGAAGTTAACTACCATTGAACCCTCAGGTAGCTGTCAAGCAGGAGGATGGGTGTATAACCATTCCTTTATTTAATTTGCTCACGAAGTCGCATTTTTCAGGCACCTTTCCTCCCCAGTGGAGAAAGTCGATAATTATGCCACGCCTCAAGAGTGGTAGGACGTTAGTATCTGTTGTCCCAACAACCACATGTCAATCTGCCCAGTATTGTTTGAAAGAACAATGTTAAGATCTTAGGGCTACAAAACCCCTCACAGAGCGCTCTTGTATGACGTCGATCGGGGATTTTAAACCGTATATTGATGTCCGCCGACGTAAGGAATGCGATAATCATTATACAATTAGACATCCAGAAAGCTTTTGATCGTACGTCTCATAAGCGCCCCTTGATCACAAACAGCATCCTTTGGCATACATGACCACTCGTGCAGCTAGATTTCGTCATATATTAAAGGCTGCAACCAAACAGTCAAAATAAGAAAGCACTGCTCAACACCAAAACCAGTGACTGGTGGGGTGATTCGAAAGAGAGCTCCGGGAAATTTGCTTTTCCTCATATTACATGAATGACGAATGCCGTGTTATTAAATATGGCAAGCCCCTTTCGCTAGGTGATTATATTAAAATCGTTTACACTTTCTGTCAGTCCAGGAACCTCGTCTCCTGTCTATAAGATACACGACAGGACCTAGCATCATTGGAGTCGTAGTGCAAAACATGGCTCATGACGTTCTCAACAAACAGAACGAACATTACAACTCATCGTTGCCAAGTACCCAATGGTTCTGTCTCACCAGATGTTCATAATATTGACAACGCCCCTTCCGTTCGAGACCCAGGAATATGGTATTAGGGCTCTTTCAATTTCTCTGGACATGTACGCTTTCAGGTAACAAGAACTAAAAGAGCAATAGGCTGTATCAAATAAACGGTATCAGATACAATGTTTGTTTTAGTGCACAGCGCACTTAGTCGTTTTCCCTAGGTACGAATTAACTAGACGCTAAATACAAAAGGCCGTTGAGAGGAGAGACCGAATATTTATTGCACGAAATATACAGATGGTCTCTTATTTCGCTAGAAATGGCACCGACACGTAAGTTAGCTAGAGAGGCTAGAGACCGGCCGTCGACGAGCGATTAAACCGGAAGTGTGTGATACACGTGTGCGTCCGGGTTCGCGCCATAGACACATGGCATGCAGACAAACCATCGAACAACATGCATCATGCGCACTTTCTCAACAGCCTAGGTACAATAGGTGACTGAGTTTTGGAACTATTTTACATATCATACCGCAGGTAGACCAGTGAAATCTCCAGGTCGCTACACTATCTTAAGTCTTTGTGTATCTTATGATGACTTCTGGAATGCAACCTGGGAAACATTTGGCGCTCAGTTGCACGTAACGTATACACCCGCCCACACTACCACGTTCCCCCCGGAAACATCTTGCTTGAAACGGTTTGTTGTATCCCTTTCATTTACTCACCCCCATCAATCATTTGGTCTATTGCTCGCTCACAAAACCGTTGCAAAATCAGCATCACTATGTCATGTGCGCTATTGTGCAAGCCGTAGAGTGATTGCTATAAAATTTAAACTTGCGGCTTATCATTAGATCCATCAGAATGATCTTAAACGTAGTTGTACTTAGAAAACGTACGTGGAGGAAACAGGTTTATAATGCACATTATGGCGATCATAATAAATAATATTTTGATAGTCACATTCACTTGTACATTTTTGATGATTTTGTCAAGCTATACTTTTTGCAATATCCGTCCCGGGGCTAAAAACACGACTTGCCACGTGCCTCACTAGCTTGACGGGATTGCTGTGAACATTCTACTTTCCAGAGTTGATACTAATTCACGAGGGTGAACGCGTTGCGTCTTGTTGGTTCAAACAATTGGTCCGCCCGTGTAACAGGCAAGCCAGACGTTCTAGCTTCGTGTACCCGTTGCACTCGCAAACCAATTTTGGGCAACGTGGAAACAGCGGAGACAGTGTTCTTTTGAAGTAAAGACCACAACGATAGTCCTGTGAAAGAAGACAATAGAAACAAGCGAGTGACAAAGGCCCAGTTGAACATGCACACGACTCACACGATGGAATACAAAAGTGGCACCAACAGCACGGTACCATGGTGCGGTACACCCGTAATTTTCAAACGTTGTGCTAAATTCTTTTCTGCGATTTAGTGTGTTCGTTCCTTCGTTTATCTGCGTATTTGTTATTTTCCTTTGTTATTCTCCTTTCAAAGAAGTTTTTATTGTGACACCTTAGCCCCTTTAAACTTGTGAGAAGGAAGAATCTGTCAGCCTTTCAGCGAAAATGAAAAAATGGAGTGCAGTTAATGTAAACGTTGTATTCAGCTTGGGAACGAACACGAAACAAAAGACGATAAAAGTAAATGGAACTGACTCACAGTAGTTCGCGAGGATGCTTTGGTTTAGCGTTCCACTACACTGACTGAAGGTAATTTCAATGGATTTCATCACCATCATCATCATTGCAATACGTCAGTGGTTCACAGTGATGCTCAACCGCCACAATGGATTTGGTCCGTCTTGTTGCTCCAAAGGGATCTCGGGACCGCAGCAAAGGTGATCGTAAAGACAAATAAACCTAGAAATACGCTGAAATGCTTGAGATACTTCTTTAGC
>LUCH01018987.1:0-10284 GCA_013368495.1 Paragonimus heterotremus | reverse complement strand
GAGTGGTCACTGTCCAAGTGGTGGTTTGATGATCACTCTCTCTACCAGGTGACTCTCATTAGTAATGACTAAATCGAGCAGAGAAAGAGTCTGACCAGAACGATGCCGCGTTGGGACGTTGACATGCTGTGTTCACGCTCTCCGTCGTATGAGCTTCGATTAGGAGGTCGGGAATCCGCTTTCACATTCCTGGTGGGAGACTGATGCCCAGTTTATTTTCGGTGCATTAAAGTCGCCCGTTATAACCAGATGAGTAAAGTTTTGTTGGCCCAGGAAGTTGTCCAGGTTTACAAGAAGAGTGTCGTCATCAGAGACGTCAGATGAGGGAGAACGATAGATAACCCCCACTGGGATTGAGTCTCGGCCACGCAAAGCGAGTCGAAGCCACAGAGCGTCAAATTTATCAAAGGAATGGAATCCACCGATAACCGTGGGTGTTGGGAGATGCTGGTGAAGGATAACCGCAGAAGCTCCTGTTCTCCCTCGGGCGGAGTCAGCTCGGTAAACTGACTACCCAGGGACACTCAGTTCACTGTCACTGATGTCACTTGTAAGCCGGTCTCCGTGAAAGCAAAAGTGTGCGGTTGTGTGTCATGAGTTAACTGTTTGATTTCCGGTAACTTATTAAACAAACTCAGACCGTTCGTATACGTGCACTTAAGCGCTACTTCCTCATTTGACCTCTCGAGGAAAGGGAGAGGAGAGTGCAAGGAAGAGTTTGGGAAAGAAGGCCTAGAATTGAGGAGGGTGGTGGTGTTGGGCTCGGCATGTACTGCTTCATCTTCTCTTTTAGAAAGGGCGAGATAGTAGTCACCGTTCTTATCGGTTCACTTCATTGAACTGAAGTGTCACTTAATTAAGTGAAAATTGTCATCCTTTTCCTATGGGATAATTATAGCTATAATTGTCATCACTTTTCACCTCTGATTATTAGTTTACTTGAAGGCTAGTTTTACTGTCTACAGACAACGTATTCGTAAATATGCATGTCGATCGACATGCATATTTTCGGAAATCGATTGCTAAATTGTAGGGTAATGGTAACGATTATCGCATTATTAGGTCATAGTAAAACTATCGAAGGTCGTTGCGCTCTTGTTTCTCCCGTTTTTTGTTGGAAGTGCGGACTGATGCCCACAGTCGTATGGACGTAGTCTGTGGTCGTAGTAAACTGCACGGGGCTCATGAAACGACTTATATTTCTTCGAACCTAAAGTGGGTAGTTATCTGCTACCGTCTGGTAAACCGCTTACAGTGTTTACATTACAACTTGCTCTCTATCATACTGAGTGTGATAGAAGTGATCACTTGTAGTTCTGTCTTGTGGCGGTCCCCTGTTTCCGGAACATCGAAGAGCGCTTTCAACAATCGCGCATATAATTCTTTTGTTTTATTCCTACCCTTAAACCATTACCGAACGTATCCGCATCGACACAAAACGCAGTCTAGTCAATCTCCGGATCACAACGGTCAGGCATCAGGACGCCAACAGGCGCAGACCTTCATCAAATTCTGGATTTTAAACTGAATGTTTAGTGCACGGCACACTAAATCGTTTCCCCAGGTACGAATTAACCAGTAGCGAAATGTAAAGCCGTTGAGAGGAGAGGCCGGATATTTACTGCACGAAATATACAGAGGGTCTCTTATAGCGCTAGACATGGCATCGACACGCAAATTAGCTGGAGGGGGTGGAGTCCGGCCGTCGACGAGTGATTAAGCCAGAAGAGTTTGACACACGTGTGGGTTCGGGTTCGCACCGCAGTCACATGGCATACACAAACAGTCGTACATCATGCACCATACGAACCTTCTTAATATCCTAGGTACAATATGCAACTGTTAGTTTTGGGACTATTTTACACATCATTCTGCAGGCATGCCAGTGAGATCTCCAGGTCGCTACAAAGGGGTCTGCAGAGTTTTTCGTAAACTTGCAGTATTTCATTTCAACAGTTTTGGGTAACGAGTGAGGTTGTTTAACGTCAAATGTTACTTACGTCTACTCTGTGTTGATTCTTGTGCATGGGTTATGAGCTTGTTCTGGTGACGTTAGTGGGTTGAGATTTTTAACACCCTGTTTTCACTACCCTCACGACCACGCGTCCGTGGTCCCCTTAGCTTTGGGTGCCCTCAACCTTATCAACACAGGAACCTAAATTTCAGCGAGCGATTTCAACTATTAATACACAGGTTCGATGCTGGAGGTCCATTCACCTAGTTCCAGTCAGTTTATCTGTTACGGTATCCAGCTGGCGTCTGTTGATCTGAAAGGCAGTCATTAAAAACGGGGTGTAGCATAGCTCCAAGGAATAACACCAAGTACCAGAAACAATGTAGAGTTACAAACGTAACTGTTTTAACTAATTGCGAATTTAACGACGTTTTAAAGCTGTTCCTAAAAGTGCAACTCACGATATCGGAACGGAAGTTGTTTCAGTGATTGATAACCCTGTGTGAAACGAATTGCTGTCTAAAGAAGTTTGGAGGACGGAGATTGTAAAGTTTCTTTTGTTATGACACCGTCGGCCGCTGTTAGCCACTGAGATTTAAAAGAACTGTTCAGCGGCTCTTGTGCTGGGAAAAAAATGCGTAAGAATTAAGTCATCGTGGAGTCTGAGAGTCAGATGGGTAAAATGAAGAATTTCGAGTAGTGACTCAGGTCATATACCGCAAGCCAGTGATCAGCTTGGTAGCTGCGCGCTGTACACGCTCAATAACAAATGTCCTTCTTATAGCCATTGTACACGACCTGATTAGCGTATTCAGGAAGTGGTGTTAAATACACCTCGTGAAGCGTTTGAAATGCTTTATTATCTAGGCGGGGGAAGGTCCGTTTTATCATTCCGAGAGTAGTAACCCGTTTTCCGCGGTCATCTTATGCTAGTAGTTGCTAGGTTGAACTATATCCGTATTTTAAGATCTTTATTCAGATCCGTTTTTTGATGTCTGCTATGCTGAGCGCATTGGGAAACACGAAGCCATTGCCAGTATCTCCACCGCGTAACGTGTGTGCACACTTACTGTTATTTCGGGGGAGATTCCAATCATCTGACCAGCGCTTAATCACGTCAAGATCGATGTGACCACTGGATGGACCACTGGCATTCCAGATTTTTAGATCGTCAACGTAAAAAAGGGCGCTGCTGGAAATAATGTCTGGAAGGTCGTTGATGTAAATTAGAAACAAAAAGACAGAGCGCTGACCCTTGAGGGACCCATCGCGGAAATCAGGATGGGAAACGAAAGGTCTGACGCGGTTTTGATTCTGAAAAATCTGTTCTTAAGGAAGAAGGTGGTCTAACGAAGACATCCTTCGTGGATGCCCTAAGCTTCCAGCCTATGTTCGGGACGACTATGTGGAACACGGTCGAATGCTTTGGCCAAATCGAAAAAAATAGCATATGAGATGAATCCATTGTCTTTTGCTCCCGTCAAGCTATCCATGAAAGTAAATATATTTGTTACCTGTGACCGATTAGGAAGGAAGCTATGCTGCGTAGAAAAAAGAGGCCATTCCCCAAGAAGTGCTTGAAGATGGCACGTTTTAGTAAGCGCTCCATTACCCTGTATGGTATGCTAGTAAGGTTGGTTGGTCGGTAGGTAGCAAGGAAACGCCGGTCTCTCGCCTTAGAAATTTGCGTGGCTACAGCTTCTTCCCATACACTAATGAGAATGCCCACCCGAACCGTCCGTTTAAAGAGCTTGCGTGGTGGTTCTGCCAAACTAACTTAGTGTAAGTCTAATCTGGACTCATCATATTCTGTGAATTAACTTTGACTAGGAGGTCTCCAACGTCTAGTACGGAAAAGTCAATAATGTGCGACTGCCCAAAGATTCAGAAGGGTGGATTGGAATGCCAGTTTGGTGGTGCAACGTTGTACATCATGGAGTAGTTTTTTGATACCTCAGCAACCACTTGCGAGTCAGACGAAGTCTCCCCGTCGGGCACTCGTAGGGGAAGAGTTGATGGCTTATTCTTTCTCAATCGGCGCATATATTCAAGTGCGAAATTTTTGTTCTTATGTGTATTTAGTAAGGCCTTTTCTTGCACGAGCTTAGTATGTTCACGGATTTCCCACCTACACGTATTTCGAACAGTGCGAAATGCATTCAGGTCCTCTAGATTCCCCGTAAGCTTATGCTTCGTGATTAAGGGTGAACGATCGTCAAAACGACGTTTTCTACACGGAAGAGATGAGCGAGAAGACAGCACACAGTTTGCACAGTGTGAATAAATCGTTTTGGAGCGCGTGATAATTCGGACCCACAAAATCACAATCAACAAAGAGTGAACTCGGATAGCATCTCAGATCATTAAAGTCAGTATGATTAAAGTTTCGAGTGGTAGTCTTTCTTGCTGGTTGTTGTAATAAGTAGCAGATAAGGTCAAAAATCAATAATGAGTGGTTGTTGTATCCAAGTGACGGTTTAATGACCACTATGTCTGCAAGTTGATTGGTTTTTGATAAGATCCAGCATAGAGGGGAACTGACCAGGATGATGCCGCATCGGGCCATGACATATTGTATCCATGCTTTCTGCCTTACTACCATCGACAAAAACGCCGAGAATATGTTCTCTTAGTCCGAGTGGAACGACGAATTTGTTTTAAATGCGTTGAAATCACCCATAATAAATAGATGAAGGAAGCGCTGGAGTCTTAGGAAGTTTTCTAGACTTTCAATAAAAGCGTCGTCATCTGGAATGTTATAAGAGAGAGAGAGACATACCACCCTTACTAGGAATGTGTCTTGAGTTAACGGAGTATCACATCTATCGGAGGACCGAAATTTATCGATGACCGTGGGTTTCGATAGGCTTTGATTAAGAAGAATTACATCCTCCCATTATCCCGCAGTAGTAGTCGGCATAATACGCGGACTACTCATGAATATTCAGTTTTCTGTCACTGATGTATGCTGAATGCTAGGTCTTCGTAAGAACAAAGATGTGAGGAGTTTTTCATAAGCCAACCGTATGACTTCTGGGGGCTTATTAAATAAGTTCAGACTGTTTGGATACATGCGGCTGAAAGCTCATCTCTCATGTGACCGTGTGAGAACAGAGGTAGAAGAGGTCGAGGAAGATCTCTGAAAAGAATGGCAAAAACTGAGGGAGGGAGTATTGTTGCCTCCTGCCTGTTTGTCTTGGGATCTCAGTTCAGGTGAGCATCGCACAATCGAAATCGTTACGTAGAAGTGGCATCTCGAAACTGGCTCTCGCAATCGTTATTCTGTAATCCAGTGCCACCTAAAGTGGTAGGATACTGTATGAAGGCGATGTGTAGGCCCACGAAGCTACAAGTGGAAAACGGAAACCCTGGGGACAGTGGAACTTTTTCAAAAATGCCCTACTAATTTCTTCGGAAGTGGTTGTTCTTACGTAGCCACTATGCAATCCCCTGAGGACCGGAATTAATAGGCGAAATACTGGGCGTCACCTTTACCGTGAATCTCATCGTATCAATCTCAGCAACAAGGTAAACTTTCTTATCGCCGAAAGTAAAGCGAGACGATACAGATTGGTAGTTGGGCTCTTGTTCACTTCGAATGGAATGTAGCCAAAATAGCTGTTATCAAAAAACAACGTTTATACGTTTATGTTTAGTCTAAAACCCAGGTATGTCAGAAAGTAAGCGGGTCTTTACAGTAAGAACGACCATCTTAGATGAAAATGACGTCACAACAGAGGTCAACGAATACTTCTACTGTGTGTGTGCTTGCAGAATACCAACGCCCAACATGTCGTTCTGTCATTGGAAGGACTAAAAATTTTTCTTCCAGAAGGACATGTTACAATGAACTCTTAAGTTAGTTTAGGCCAGCAAAGCGGCAGGAACAGGTAGAAGCCTTCCGGCTCTGCCAATAATGATGGAGTGGACCATCAAAATCATGCAGATATGCACTTTACCTTCGTCCACTAACAATTTAAAACGCCTTTCTTGAAGAACAATGGAAGTGTAGTCTCAACAAACATCAAAGTAAAAGAACTCAGTAGATTTTGAAAACCAACCGTATATTTCCAGTAGTGGTCGGAAGTATGATGGGCAGTTATCTCCCACATAGTCTAAGAAACCACATGTTCCCTGGTCATTCAACAATATCCTAAGGAAGAGGATTGTTTTAAGTGACTCGAAGTGTTGTATCGTCATTCTTATAGATAAAGTGGATCACCAGTGGGAACGGCGTCATTATTGTCTTACAGGGCAAGTTGTTAACTTTCGTGTATTGTACAAACGGTACGGACGTATATTGAAGCTTTCCTTTATTTGCACCTTCCCCTTCTTCCACCAGGGTTGGTTGTCCTCTTGTTCCACGTTTCCGTTTCTGTTTGTTGGCCTGCAGTTCTCACCATCTTGTGATTGGCAATGAATGGAGAATGACTCGTATAATGTGCCAAATAAGATGAATACTCATGACAAAGTTGTTTGCCCACGTGGATTGACTGGTTTTCACTTAGCATATGGGCTGTGCGAATCGGATACACTACATGAAATCGTGCGAGCGTAAGATGATACACTGACGAAAATTTTATGGATGATAAATTGGATGTAATATTCTGGTTCTTTCAGGAAGACCATTATACCTGAAAGCTCGCACGTTCACTCGGATCGATCCTTCCGTGCGTCGAAATACATGACAGATCTTCATCTTCTGTCTTTTCAAAGTGAATTTGGATATCTATTCAAAAAGGTGTTTTCACACTGTCACAAATTAACGAACCACACCTTCATATGCCGCTAACAACAGATGTGCATGTCGTTGATGGTTATTTCGACTCCAGTGAATTGCTTGGTGATCCTTTCTATTATCCATCCTCTTCTTATCGGATGTCAATGGATTCATATTATATCAACTTTCTCCTCGATCTCGTAGATTGCTGTGTTGCGGTATTAACCCAAAGTATATGGCAACTCACTGTGACTGTACTACTCTGTCTTATCTGCAACATGTTAAATCTTATTTCGCAAATGCATTTTACGGGTCTTCCTAATCGTACAGTTATCCCCGTTATGTTAAATTACCTCATTTCGGTTCTATCTGGGCTCACACTGTTACACTGTTTCTTCGGAGAATCAAGTGTTTTTATTTTGAGCTTCGTTCTATCTCTGGGCGTCTTATTCGGTATAGGAAGTTATGTGACTGTTTTCAGACGACATTGGTTGATATTTATCATAGCCGTATGTATCTCTGTCCAACTATTTTGTGAATTTTCGATGGACCCTACTCACTGGCACGCTGTGCGTGGTATCATCATGATCGTTAACATGAAAGCAGTTTCATTCACCACTGAAATACTGTCAAATTACTACGAACCTGACGTCACATCTGCTCCACATCAAAAGCTACTCAGAAACTTTTTGTACTTCCGTGTGTTTTCCTGGTGTGCTTATGCCTTGTGTCCTGCTAGTCTGGTGTTTGGTCCGTGGTTTGGTTTTGCTGGTTATTCGCAACATGTATGGTCATCAGTTCGGATGGGTGCTTCTGGAAGATCAGATTGCACTGGCGTTTTATATTTGTTCATAAGATCACTGATATCCTCATCAAAGTCATTTTTATGTGCGCTTTTCTGTCTTCTGTACTCTACCTGTCTGTCACAAGCGCTTTTACCAGATTTCGTTTCTCACCCATGGCTTTTTGCATATGTTACTTCCCAGAGCTTCCGTTTTAGTCATTATTTTGTAAGCTATGCCAGTGAGGCTTTCATGACCTCATATGGAATTGGATTCTCCGCCGAAGATTCGAAACCCTGCAAAGGTGGACGCAAGTCTTCTAGTTCACGCTCAACTGGATATATCCACGTAACACACATGCTTGCAATTGAATTCCCGCGGTCCTTAGTGGACGTTGTGGTAAACTGGAATCTTCCAATGCATAGTTGGCTGAAGCAATACGTATACAAGCCAACACGACCTTTCGGTCATGTTTTTTCTGTCCTGGCCACTTATGCAGCCAGCTCTTTGTTGCACGGATTAAACTTCCAGCTGAGTGCCGTTTTGTTTTCCATCGGTCTGTTTGCCTTTGTAGAGTTTCTCTTACGTGAAAAGCTGGCTTACGTTTTAAGTGCATGTATTTCTAGCCGACCTTGTGCATTTGACTGTGGCCATGTGAACCGCAACGCCTTTTGGGTTCATTGTTGTAATTTACTTTTCGGTTTGCTAGCAGCATTTCATCTTGCCTACTTGGCTGTCGCATTTGATACAAGTGAACAACAGCTTCATGGTTATAGCATACATCATACTTTACGTAAATGGTCGCATTTGGGTTTTCTAAATCATCTTGTTGCTTTCGCCACATTTGTTTTCTATAAATGCATTTCTTGATTTTTTTGTGGTAAACCGTAGCTTTGCCACAACGTTTCGCCTACCCCTTAATATTGGAATCACTGGAATTCAATAAATCTATTTCATTTTATTTTTAGTTAAAAATTTCCCTCCATAGTCCTATGCGGATTGCTCGTAACGTATGAACTCAACACCTAGACTTCCTTCGACACTTCAAAAACCACATTTATGTACTATGGATACAACATTTGAAAAGTTGAATTGGTTAGACGTCACTTTGAACCGCTGGTGTATTGTTGTTGATGGTGTTGATGTAGTAGCTCCAAACAGGCGGGCGAACGCTTCCTGTTCAATATGTACGTCTACCCAAAATTATCTTTTTCCCTGGACTACGCCAAGCAGTTGTTGATGTCTTTACTCACCTCCAAACAACCATTTTTTCAGCAACCTTTTGCTCACAAAGGTACACTTTCCCACGTTCACCGTGCAGTATTAAATACTTCTCAACATAACAGTTCAATGTAGGGTTAAAGCTCCTCATTGGGAACGCTAGCTGCCTTGTAGATGCTCACCCGCGGCTGCGACGGCTGAATGGATCATTTTTCCTTTAGCCTGTTGTATGCACGCACTGTACATTCAAAATCTTAATTAACATCTTTGTGGTTCGAGCGGTTAACTCATTACATTAGTTCGTGGAAGTCCTGGGGCTTTCACGAGTTATGATAGAGGGTTAGATGTCATTTTTGTAATGTCAAACAAGCTAGATGCAATAGATAAAGTAAATAAAAGACGGGCCACTACTGAATAAAATTATAGACGTGGTAGTTGACGTAATCACGCTCCAGCATTAAAACGAACAAGTTATTAAGAACTCTTTTAAAGACAGCCCAGAGACTGTAACGAGGTTGGCTATATTTTGGTCTGTGATCTTGCAACCAGCAATCGTGTTATTTTTAAACACGGACGCTGCTTTTGACTTGATTGCCCGACACGCTCTCTGGGGCCGTCTCCCTCACAGAGAGGTCCCAGTGGAGTATGATTAAGACGGCAAGAAGACATACATTGCGAGATGCAAGTATTTCGTTCATTCTCATTAATCGAATACATAAAACATTTAGTTATATATGTTAACCTATATAACTGAATGTTTTATGTATTCGATTAATGAGAATGAACGAAATGCTTGCATCTCGCAATGTATGTCTTCTTGCCGTTTTAGTGAACTGGATAAAGGGAACACAATGTTTCAGTGAAGTATGTCAGTTTGTTAAAGCCGTCGTATGCCTTTCGTGAATGCAGAGTGTGCATTTACGGGCAGCTATCTCAAACCTTTTCCATTTTAAATGGCGTTCAGCAGTGGTTTCCGATCCGCGCCTCTCTCTCAAATTTTATGACGGACGATATTCTGGAATAATCACTCAGAGGCTCCTAGTGTTTTGGAGTCGAACTTCTGCCAGATAGTAGGCTTACTGATATTGAGTATGTAGACGGTATTACTTAGTTTTTCTACAGAGAACGTGCAGTCCGTGCTGAATCGGTTGAATTTGGCTGATCTGTAGTTGCTTTTTACACCCTTAAAGCGTAATGTTATTACTAGATTGGGTTGGCACTGACGTTGTCATTGTTATTACTGATAGGCCGTTGTAGATTGTTAATCTCTTCATCTATGTGGATGTTGTAATATCGTCAGCCTGTAGTACGCTGACTTGATGATAGTGGAGGCGAGTGCTGCCGTCGCTAACTTCCGTCACCTGTAGCATCGAAAAGACGCCATCATCATCATCATCATAGACAGCAATACGTCAGTGGTTCACTCTGATGCTCAGTTGCCACACAACCACGAACAAGAAGAAGGAGAAACAAATTCTGTTTAAGAAGGGAGGGGGGAGGGGACCTAGTCACTAAAAATAGCTGCGTCTCTATTCAGACATACAATATCAAGGCGTCTGCACCTTGCAAACAATCAACCGAGCTGTAGGTGAAAGGCGTCATCAGCA